>JAVQJG010058872.1:0-19188 GCA_036024015.1 Craterocephalus amniculus | reverse complement strand
GTGGGGAGAAAAACTCCCTTTTAACAGGAAGGAAAACCTCCAGCAGAACCAGAACCAGGGAGGGCGGCCATCTGCCTCGACCGGTTGGGGGTGGAAACGACAGAAAGGGTGACCGTGGACGGAGAACGTGAGAGAACAAAGAGAGAATAGAAAGAGAGTGGTGCAGTTGTGTGTAAAGAGCGAGTGAAGAAAGAGCGGACTCAAAGAGGGGGTTGGTGGAGAGGAGAGAAAGACTGTGTAGAGAGAGAGTGAAAAACAGGGGTGGGGGGGGCACCAAAGAGTGTAAAAAGAGGACTGGAAGAGTGTAGGTAGAGATATATGTATATCTCCTTCTACAGTGTATGTAGAAGGAGTTAAACAATCAACACATTTCATCACTGAGATCTGCTGAGAGAGGACAAAAAATGTTAATAATGGCAGACAATGTATAGGTAAAAGGAAATAAGGATCTAGTGTTGGTAAAAAAAAAAACGTAAAAATTAAATAATAAAAGTATTCAGTTTTACAGGAGATAAAGTTAATTTACAAAAAGAGATGAGACGTTAGAAGGGAAGTTAAAAGAAAAAAGTATACATACTGAAATAAGAAAAGAAGGGTATGCACACACAATGTTTAAGATAAAGTCAGTAAGAACCTAATGTTTAGTGGGTGAGATTTAAAACAAACAGATCATACGAAATTAGATAATCTGAATATAATAACGATAATAATGGAAAATAATACATTGAAGATATTTCTTAGAAAAATATTAAATTTTTATTTGACTTATTTCATTCTCAATTCCATTAGAAAATGAACAAAGATTCCTTCATTTGATTCAATCTAATAAGAAATGAACAACTGTATAGAATTTAACCATAACCCACCTTTTTTTCAGCGTGTTTTCACACACTTTTACAACACTAATGACTTCTTTAACGGTGCGGCGGAAGTCGTGTAAGCGGGCAGCGACCAGCAGAGCTGCAAGCAGAAGAAAACAGCACTGTGAGCTTTCAGATCACACCCCTGCAGCAGAGTAACAGGAAACCTCTTATTTTCTGTGAGGATCGTAAAGACAGGGCAACGAGAGCACCTCAGCGCACTGTGCTGGCACACAAACACTATTTCACAAAAAGAAAGAAAAACAACAGGAACATTATGCAACGAGGCCTTGGAGGGGAACAGTTATATAAGTGTCATTAGACATTATCGCTCTACAGGCCGTTAAAAGATAGATGCAGCCTTCTTTCACATGCACACTTCTAACAGCCTTCAGGATTCAAGCGGCGGCTTTCACATCCACCGAGGACTTCCTCAAATATTTCCTCACGCTTCCTCCAAACCACTCATCACACTTGTTGGTTTTCCCTCCAAACGCAGACTCATCTTCCCATACCTCCTCATCCTGGAAATCTGAGCAAGGAGCTCTTTCCTCGGGCCTGAACGGCGCGTTTGGTCCGGTAAGGCTCCTCTCTGCATCGGACTGGGAAAACTTTGCCTGAGTTTATCCCCCTCAATGATTCATGCTCCCCGTTGAATTATTCAGCTCACGCAGCAGAGAAGCAGAAAAGGCTGAGAATGGAAAGTCCGTAAACATGCGGGGAGCAGAGGAAGCTTTAATTTCAGGACGTCTCTGCATGGAAGTCCATCGGATTCGGGTTGATGGTTCCAGATGCAACGAGGGAGGAGCGCTCACGGAGCAGGACCGAGTGCAGCAGCCGTCAGATACCCGGAGAGCTGCAGAGGGCAGGAAAACATGCAGCAGACAGAAGCGATGATGATGATGATGATGATGATGTGGCTGATAAACAAAGTGCCACTCACCATAAACACCCTGTTATTTGTGTTTGCTCTTTTTGTTTCGGTTTTTCAGCTGCTTAACAACGAGCTCCTATGCAACTCAAGGCCTGAACCCGTGTTGTGTCACAGAAAGAACCGGTTTTAACTGGATCTTTGTTACTTGCTGCCCGCCACAAAGTTCCCATTTCTTAGTTTTATCTGTGAAAAACACCAAAGATGAGAGTCTTACTAAAGGGGTGAACCAGCCTCGTGTCGACAGATAAGAGACAACTTCGGTCCCGTTTCCAACGAAGGGTCCGACTCCGACCGGGACGGTTTGGTTCCTTAAACCCTGATCTCTGTTCCCACAGCCCAACGCTGGAGTTCCAGGACTTCATGTTCTCTCTTCTCATCTTCAAACAACAAACCCACCGTGGACCCAAAGATGGAGCTCTTCCTGCTTTGTTCCTACTGCTGAGCCACAGAGGAAGTGAGGACACATTGGACCAATCAGTGGGTTGCTTGTGTCACACTGGACGGGTCGGATCAGATATTCAGGCTTCCAGTTTTTGCCGTTGACCTTTTCCAAGTTGGACCCCGGTGGAATCTCAAAGAACCAGTTCTAACCCCCGATCTTTAGCATCTTTGTCACTTGTCACAAAAACAGACAGAAGAAATTAAGCCATCTTTTTTTTAGCTCTATTAAAAATACAGAAAATAAAAGTATTGATAAAGACTGTATTGACACCATGGCTGGTATCAGTATCATTCCATATCAGCAGGATGAGGCCGACATTTCAAGGAGTCTGGAGAATATTCCTGAAGACTACTGACAGAAAGCTGAAGCGTGCTGTAGAATGAAGCTGCTGAGACCTGAGAACGGGACAAACGTTCGCAGCAGCAGCTTCAGACGTCCTGCTGGAGGATTTCATTTCCTCAGCACATCAGCTGCAGGTCGAGGTGCCGGGACTTTAGTCCAGGATGCCGCCACACAGCTGGAAACGAGACTGTAGGAAACCGTTTCATTTCTCACAATCGTGGAGGATAGCAGGTTCAGGTTGGTACGGAGTGTGTGGAGAGCGATGCATGTCAGCAGAGAGGAGATCAGGAAACTTGGAGACCGACCGGTTGCTGCTGATCACGGTGATGTCCGGTGCCGACTCACCTGCTCCGCAGAGTCCCGACGGCCTCCTTCCTGTGTGCATCCAGTCCCGCTTCATCCTCTGCACCAGCCGCATGGCCGTCATGGAAACCTCGTGGTTCTTCTCACCGAACTCCAGCAGCTGGGCGAAGCGGGGAATGTACAAACACGGGTCTGTGGAGGACAGAGTCCAGGTCAGCCGGCTGGAGACCACTTTACACTCCTCATTACACAGGGCTTGTTTTCAGACTCTTTTGTTCTTTTTTTAAAAAGAAGATGGCTCAAGAGTGACTTCTGTAAGAAAACACACAAAGTTTACTTTAAAATACACAACAGCCTCCACATCTCAGTCCATCTTCCATCTTTGGGATGTGGTGGAACGGCAGATTCTCATCATGATGCAGCAGCCGTGATGCTGCCATGTTAACATGGAGCAGAACCTCTGAGGAAGGTTTCCATCACCTGGCTGGATCTATGACAGTTAGAATTAAAGCAGATCTGAAGGAAAAAAGGCTCCAGCCCGGTTCTAGCAACGCAGACCTGAGAAATAAACCGGTGAACAGAAAAGCACAGCAAAAGGACAAAAGCCAGAAGCTGTCTGCTGAGCTGACAGAGGCAACAAAAACTCAGCAGCAACATGTGAAACATGTAGCTGTGGCTCCTGCAGCTGCAGCAACAATCCACCCATAAATCCAGTTATAAACGGAGGAATTACTAAAGGATGGGAATGTGTCAGTCAGACTGAAGCAGCCCGGCCAGATGTGCTGGCAGAGGTGAAGATGCAAATAACCGCATGTTTTATTAGCGTTGTGTTGGTTTGACTTCCTCCTCACTTTTTCTCCGCAGCAGTTTCCCAAAGCTGTAAATTTACCCCGAAACTATAAAACTCCCCGTCATACAACACATCCTGCAGGACGCACAACGCTGATGAAGCACAACTGTTCGCTAACAGGAGGACATGGAGCAGAGTGTCTGCCTACACGCAGCACCATCTGATCGGATTAGTACGATAACTGCACAATAAATCTGATAAGAGTTAAATCCCCACCGCTTTGTTTCAGTGCAAAGATGTGCACGTAAATCATCCAGATAGAAACTAAACTTTCAGATTACACCATGAAAAACGGGAATTTGGTGTCAATATTCGTCTGTTACTCATTTTCAGTTTCATTTAATTAAATATTTACATTTACATTTTCATATCTATACAAAATTTTCAATTTTGTAAATTTTTTTTTTTATATATATTCATGCAATCTACTCAATACATTATAAGTATTTATATTTTCATTTAGGATTAAATTCTTTATTTCTTAATTTTACATAGACTAAATGACACACATTACAGCTTAACAGCTCACAGCGGATCTAAACGTATCACAAAACAGTCAAATCACATATCTGGAGCCAGAAATCCGGTGTTTGACATTGTTGTTAGAGTAACTGTTGCTGCATTCATGCAGCGGACCGGCCTGGACCCTCTGCCGGGCCACGCTTTGCTTCCTGGTATGAAGCCGCATGTCAGGAAAGCAGACATTAAAGCAGCTATACCTGATATTATTTTAATTTTTCCAAGAAAAAAAAAGATTTCTACAAGGTGTATTATGTGGTAAAAGGGGGCAGTTGGACTTACCTCTCTACAGATCAGCCGATCAGATTCCCCTCAGGAATCCGAACGTTACGGAAGTTAACCCCTTGGCAGAGGAAGAGGTCACACCAAAGCTAAAAATTAGCCGCTATCGCTAACTAAAATGTCCTTGACTCGTACACATGCGCAATCAATGAGTCGTTCATTTTCCCCCTTTTACTGCATAATATACCGTGTAGAAACCATTTTTCTTAGAAACATTAAAACAATATCAGGTGGAGCTCCTTTAAGCTGCAGCTTTAGAGACGTTTATGGATGCCAGCATCTTATAACAATCAGATTCAGCTTTCGCTGCACGTTTGATTGAAAATAAGTCTGATCCGTTGGCTTCTCCCGTCCTGCAGCCAGAAACTCCTCAGCCACTAATTTATTCTGCAGAAAGCTGAAAGCAAAAGAGCCCAGCCAAGGTAACTTTTCCACTCAGGTGCTTATACGATAAACAGGTTTCCGCTCCCAGCCACTTGTCAGGCTCCCAGTATAACCAGTCTCCTCATCCCGGCTGCTAATGAGCTCCAGTGGAAAAGCAGAGGATTAGCATTTAGCTCAAACAGAGTTTCTCAGCTGGTGAAGGGATTTCAGTGGGCAGCCGTCCAATCACACGCTCACATTTCTTCTACTTTATGCTCCTCCAATGGCTGAGAAACGCAGCGCTGGAAAATAAATCTGAAACTTTATGGGAAATCGTTTAGATTGGGCTTAATTACAGGGAGAAAGCGGCAGCCTGGCAGGTGGCCAGCCCGGCTCCAGCCCATCTTTATCATCTTCATGTGAAAATGACTTCAGCTTTAACGTTTTATCTGGGATGGAGGCGGCCGGGTCCTTCTCGGAACGGACAGAGAGTCGGGTTTCCTGCCCGGCTACGAAAGCACAGGCCGGTGTCTTAGAAGTCGGTGTGTTCGTTTAAAGAGCAGTCCAGTGAAATGTGGGAGAGCCAGCTGGTAATCAGATGGAGGCTGATCCCTCCCTCCCCTCCTCAGCACCATGGAACGATACTGGAGCTGCTCTAACTTTTACTGCAGAGTCTAATCTCAAAAGCAGGCTTAAGAGAAAAAAGGGTCTAAAGTTGACTCTGTCCATGCGCTCACTTTCCATTCAGCTTTCATTCCCCGAACATGACGACCGCCACCCCCGACACGCACCGGGAACTTGCTCCTTTCAATTAAACTTAGGATCGAAGCAGCATGAAGCCATGGGAAAACCTAAATCCTGAAAACTGGAAAACCTAAAGTTGACATGAGCATCAACATCAGATAACTGGGAGGAATGCTGTAAAATCTGATCTGATGTGCATCCAGTTCTGAGTTTCTGCAGTTTGAAGCAGGTTCGGTATCACAAAATTCAGACACGGTCAGGGTCTGACTCACCTCTTCTGTCAGACCCTGGATGCTCCTCCCACTCCCAGCCGTGGGCACATAAATCTATAAGTTAACCTGAAACTATGTTTACCTATTGCTCTTTACATTCAGTAGCAAAAACAAAGAGGCAGCATCACAGCGAGTCGTCTGTAATCAGTCTACAGCGGCACCTTACAGCAACACGCTTCCTCTGTGATGGCAGGTGCTTCTGTGACTTCATGCTGCAGGGACGATCAAACCAAAACCACCTACAGAAATGTAACTAAATGGCTTTAAAAGGCTGCATGTGCACCATTTTTGCAAGGTAACACAAGAGGAAAAGCTCTCCCCATGATCTTCTCTTCACCTGTGGAACAAGGTGTGCTGCTCCGCGGCTGCCCCTCATACCTGATCCTGCTGTTTGGCTGTTTTCTGGCAGGTTCTCCTGGAAGAGTGTCGTCGTCGCTGGTTTCAGTTTTCATGTTTCCCTCAGAAAGCGGCTCCTGTCTACCCACGTCTGCATGACTAAATATGAGATCCTGCTATAATTATGTCTCAGGTTTATAATAATAAGGTCTGGAATCAGCCGGTGATCCGCAGAAATGGGAAATTAATCCCTTCCTCCTACAATCGAATGCTTGTGTAGTTTATAATGTAACAATGATGTAAGAAGACAAAGACGATGCTAAAACGGGCGAAATGCAGAGGAAGTTTTTAGACTGGCAGCAGGAGGCGGCTCATCCCACCACATCCAACGCCTGGAGGAAAAGTTCCCTTTGACTTCATTCTGAGCTCATTTTCTTAGGGAGGAAACATAGTTCAAGTGAAATGTGTGCAGCCTACTGGAAGTGACACTACTGTGTCAACTAATTAATTAGCTGACATGCCAAACATGAATATTTATTCCATCCGTACAGCATTACTAAAAAAGCTTTGATGTCATACAGAAGCACCAAACTGATGTTTCCATTGAAGGAAACGGATCTATGATATCAGAAATATGCATCTCTCAGATTGATGAAATAATTCAGTTACTGATATCGTCCTTCCCCTTTGAAATAACCAGAGGGAAATAAAAGTAAAATCCAGATGACACAGCTTTATGTGCAGCACTTAAACGCAGCACGTGTTGTGGAGGCGGGAAAGGAATCATAAAACTCCACACGCAAGCCGATCCATGTCCATGTGGACACATACATTTTAAGATTCAGGAAGTTATCAAATCTGTGAGATTTAAGATAGAAATCTGTGTATAAAACATTCATATTAGTGCAGATTGTTATGCATGCAAGAATAAAGTTATTTAATGTGTTTACTGCATTCAGGTGTGTATTTGACCTCCCAATTCACGGTACCCAGTTACTCACAAATCATAAGCATTAAAAAAATCTTATTTCTCTCCATAATCATGTCATTTAGCGTAAATATTTATCAAATGTGCAGTTAAAAGGTTTGTGAATGATCTTTTGTTTTCACTTTTTTCATATGCTACTTTATTCATTTTATTTTCTATATTTATATTTGCAAGTTCAGCTTGTGATTTGTCCACTTTACAAGTAATTTCAATGCTAACTTTTAGTAAACATGTTTGCTTGTTGTTGTGGTGCTCCTTATCCCATAAATCACAGCTTTGTTAAGACAAGAAACAGTCTTTTTTGTTACAGAGTTCATGTGTAATTGAAATGAAAACTAACATTTAAAATGCTAAAAATAGATTTTTTTAAATGATCTTCCTTCCCTAAATCAGCCATTTAAAATTTAAAATATGTATATTTTTCACAGGAAAATTTTGCAAACAAAAGAAATAATTATAGAATTTTTCATTTTTTCATCCATTCTTCATTTTCTGGAGCCCATCCCAGCGATTTCAGGCGAGAGGAAGGCAACGACAGATGAAGACGGAAAATTACGGTGGGCCTTTTTGGCTTGAGCGGCCTCGGAAAAACAAGATCTTTTGTGTTTGTTTCTGTCACTGAGCATATTTATAATTCTAATTAATGAGGGGAAAATACTTGTAATAGCCTACTATTAATCCCTGGGGGAAACTGCAAACATTTTTTTAAATGATAAAAACAACAAATTTTTTTAAAATGTATATATTCACATAGGAAAGTGACAGAGTTGCAACCACGAGCTAAAAATTTAATTTAATTTTAAAAAACAAACAATGAAGATTGGGACCCGAGGGGGCCTTTTCTCGTCAGCGGCCCTGTGCCCTCTGCTTGCCGCTCCGCCCCTGCTGCTGGTCGCGGAGCCTGAGGGGGAGGAGCCAGAGAGGTGACGCACTCTGCGGAGCGGCGGAGGGAGGCGCTTCGGCCGTCCTGACGCAAACGCGATGCCTGCATCTGATTGGTCCTCAGTGAGTCCTGGGCGTCCGAGGAGATCAGGACGGGGGGAAAGCAGTAAAAATAGAGCAGACCCCAAAAAACTCACGACAAATGACTATTTCCCTCGGATGTGTGCGACCGCAGAGCAACATTTCAGCTGGCTCGGTATCGGTCGACGAACGTTTTTGGAAAAGAAGATGAATTTCTGAGAGGATTAACGCGGAGGAGGGGTGAGGGGAAAAGAAGGACGGACTTGAATATCAGCTGCGACTATCCGGATTACCCACTCGCTGGAAAAGGGAAAACAAACGAAGGAAGGACATTTGTCCGCCAAGTGAGGATGAGCTGACGTGCGCGTGGAACCCGGACCCGTATTTACATGTTGCTGCGTAAACTTCGCTGCCGAGGCCGTTTTAAAGCGGCGCTGTAGGAGCCGGGTTTCAGCTGGAAAAGGAAAAAAACTTCAGTCTGCTCCCACAGCCTCGTAAAGCGTCAGATATCACCGACACGGAGGAGATCAGCTGCTGGTGCCGATGCCCACGGCCGACTGCAGGCTGCTCCATCATGGCCGGATCATGAGGTGTCTGACTTATCTGCTCCTGCTCCCAGAAACACTCAAAAAGTCCAGAAAGGTCAGCAAGCTGCCGGGCCGGCTGCCGGTATGTTATGAGATCCTGACTCTGTCCCTGACGAGCACCAAGAAGAAGCAGCAGAAGGAGAAGATGGCTGCGGAGCTGTTCCCCGCCAACACCAACAGCAACCTGGCCGGCGGCGGCACGACGGTGGCGGACGCGGAGAAGAGCAAGGAGGCGCCGGTGTGCCCGGCGAGCCGCGGCGGCAGCGCGGCCACCACGCCGACCACCCAGCAAAACATCAACAACAACAACGTAGACCCACCCAGCTGGCAGTGCAGCCACCCCACGCTCAGAGAGAGGTAGCTGCGTGCGCGAGGAGCGAGCGCGTCACAGACACTTTCAGTCACACACACGCCTTATTTTAACGCCTTAAACGCGACATGCAACTTATTGCACGGATGTTAAATACTTATAGAGGAGAAGCACTAATGTTTGAGTAGTATGGATTCATTACGAGCACGCGCCGTGACATTCTGTGCACATTAGAAAGTAAAAGCGCGTATTATGCAGCGGTGAGTGGGAGGCTTTGCTGCTACACAACCCGGTGCTTATGTGTGGAACCTGCTTCTTTTAGGAACGCCTTGATGTGTAACAATGAGCTGATGGCGGACGTCCACTTCATTGTTGGGCCCTTGGGGGCCACGCAGAGGGTCCCCGCGCACAAGGTAAGGCAATCAGCGTTTATGCTGTGGGTGTCTCCGCTATGTTTGCGGAGAAGAGTTGAGGCAGAGTGACTGAGGTTGCCTCCTTCCTTCCTCTCCCCAGTACGTGCTGGCCGTGGGAAGCTCCGTCTTCTGTGCCATGTTTTACGGCGATTTGGCGGAGGAGGAGTCTGAAATCCATATCCCAGACGTGGAACCTGCTGCTTTTCTAATTCTGCTGAAGTAAGCCACCCCACCATCCCACGTCAGCCCGGCCAACCAGAGGCAGGGATGACAGGCGCAGTCAGCGTCACTTCAAAGCACATTATTACTCATCCAGAGCAAAGCGGAGGAGAAGGAAACGCGGGGAGAGCCGTAATTACTGGCTTCTCTGCACGCTTTGTTCAGCGTTTTTTCCCCTTATTCTTCAGCCCAGCAGCTTCCTCATGCAGAGGCTGGTTATAAATAACCTGCTGCTGAGACACACAGGGTCTGTTTTTTAAAAACTGGACAAGATAAGTGAAGTTTGTGCACAATTCCCCTGTTTTTCTCCAATCAGTGAAGGGAAGTTTAGCCCTGATGGCTCATTTACCGTCACTTCTGTGACAATTTGGATAAAGTTATATAAACCAAAAATGTAGTTAGTATAACATTATTTGGCATCAATTTTAAGATATGTATAAGTATTTTTCTTTTTTCACTACTCAGAGCTTCTACTTCAAGCAAACACATAAAACAGAAGCATTACAGCAGCGTGCAGAAAGCAGAGAGAAGGACTGAAACAGTGAAATAACACAAGAAAGAAAGAAACCCCCAGAGAAAATATTGCATCTTTGCACGAAAGGCTGCAAAAAGAAAAATTTTTTAACCCTGATGATTTAAAACTGCTGACAGATACAGCAGACCTGCAGCTTTCTGGGAGTTTGTTCCACATGTGTGGAGCATAAAAACTGAACATAAACACTGCCTCTCCATGTTTAATTCTGACTCTGGGAACTGAAAGTAGACCTGATGACCTGAGGGATCTGGTTGGTTCATAACGAACCAGTAGTTCCCAAATATATTTAATATATATGTATAATATATATAAAAGCACCTGAAAAGTTGCACTCCCGAGTCCAGGTAACACAAACTGGAGCTGTGTGATTGTGTTGCTCTGGGCGGCTCAGCCCAAACCCAGCAGCCCCGTGGTGAAGCTGGCGCTCCATTTGTCCATTCAGTGGGAAGCACTTCTCACCAAACGAGGACATGCCATCCTGGGTGGACTGGAAAGAAATTCCTGGCTTTGCTCCCGTTTCGTCTGTTGGACGAGACACATTCATGAAGGCATAATCTCATCTGCTGGCTCGCTGCCTCCGCCCCGAGCGTTCAGGATGCATGCGAGCTGCAGAGAGGACGGCTGGGGGGAAAACGGAGGGAGAGGAGCTTGTGGAAAGATGTCATATGTGCTCGGTTTGGTGTCGCTGCGAGTTAGATGGACTCTGCAGACGAGGAAATCCCGAACATGTTATCTTTTCAGAGCAGGGGAAAAAAACAACGTGCCAAGATGATTCAACTTTAGTCTGTTATCTTTCACTTTAACCCTTTAACGCCCAACCCAAGGAAACATGAGGAGAAAAGTCTCTTTGTTTTAATCTGATGCCTTTATGGCCCTTTGACAAAATGTGGGAAAAGAAAATTAACAATATATCTTCCATTTATTACTGTGTGTCATATAAAAGTTCTGATAAATTAACTATTAAATTATTATAGTGCAGCCTTCTGCTTCCTGGTGTCCATTATGGAGCAGAAGACAAGTATCATTGTTTACTGCAGAGTTTTTACCATGAAGTGATGCAAAATGTCTACGAAAGTCTATATATGTAATATATATTTAGATAAATACGGTTAACCTGTATTTTATACAAAATAATGCGTATAAATAACATTTATAACTAAACAAATGAATGTGACAGTAGTTTCCATAGACTTCAGAAAACAAAAATGACATAAGAAACAAGAATCAAAAGCAGAGCTACATCCCGGCTCCACACATCCATCAGCTGTTGCTCTCAAAGAGCTTCCAGGAAATATCTGCAGCCCAGACTGAACCAATTTACTCTTTATTTTTATAAACCATATGGTGTCTGTACATTGGACATGGATATATTAAAGTGAGAACACGTGTTGATGCTGTTTAAAATGAGAATAAAAAGAACACAGCGGTTTGCAGATGAATCCATCTTTTATTCCCAGTAAAACATAAACAACTTATCAGGTGATGAAATGGAGAAATTTTACACTTTCACGGAGATTATGAGCTCATTTTGAATCTGACCGCAGCAGCACAACTGTAAAGTTTCAGGGTGATGTTTGTGTGGCATCCTTCTTCTTCCAACATCTGTCTGAACATCTGGGAGCTAAGGAGACCAGTTGATGGAGAGTTAGTTCTCCCATTCTGGCCTGATGCAAGATACTAGCTGCTCTACAATCCCAGACCTTCCTCCTGATGCTCCAGATGTTTCATCCTGATGCTCCAGATCTTTCATCCTGATGCTCCAGATGTTTCATCCTGATGCCCCAGATCTTTCATCCTGATGCTCCAGATGTTTCATCCTGATGCCCCAGATGTTTCACCCTGATGCTCCAGATGTTTAGTCCTGGCTGCAGGTCTGGGCTGCAGCAGCCAGATGTGCTGCTGTGATGGATGCAGAACAGTTTACGAGCTTTGGTCCAGAGAAGCCGTCAGCGTTTCTGCATCCTGGCACATCTGGCTTCCTCTTTGCGTAACAGAGCTTTAACCTGCATGTGTGGATTTCAGGCTGAACTGTGCTCACAGCAGATTCTGCAGGGTTTCCAGCAGGATAATCATGTCTGCTTTTATTTTAGAGATCATCCGCATCCAGTTAAACCTCAGGCACAGACCCCAGCGCACAGAGATCCCTGCTGATTCTGTGAACTTTTTGACGACATTCTTCACTGCATAGTCGGATCTGTAAAAGCTTTGCGATTTTGCATTGAGGAACATTTTCTGAAATTATTCCACACTCCTTACTGCAGCTCGTTGTGAACCTGTGAACCTTTGTTCATCTTTCCATCAGAGAGGCTCTGCCTCTGAAAATAAGTCATGTTAGCGACCTGTTCCCCATTAACCCTCAGCTGGTTGCCCACTGCTCCCCAGCTGCTTTTGACTCATTTCAGTTACTTTTCCAGCTATTTTCTGCTCCTGTTCCAACTTTTTTAGATGTGTTGCTGGCATGAGATTCACAATGAGCTCATACTTCCCATGAAATGGTGAAATGTCTGATTCAACATCAGATATATTGTTTATGGTCTGCAGCCACACGTGGCTCTTTGAACTGAAAAACACCGGCTATAAATGATGTAGAACCAGCTCATGTTCATAAATATATTGTGACAAATGCAGCTTTTAGTTGTTTTTAATTAAATAATTGCACTGAATGACACTAAAAGTACCAGTAATTTTCTTTTAGATCTATTTTTTGTCATAAGTTTGAAAACTTTAAAAGAAAAACAAACATTTTCCACATGTTCCCTTACTCCCCCCTTCTGCAAAGTGTTGTTTTTCTTTATCTTAACACCTAAAACTAAAAAAATTAACTTGAGGTCTGTCAAAAATTATCAATTCTCTATTGTAGCAGTTATTAAAAAATGAAAAGTTGTATTTTTTTCACAAGGTCAGGTAACATTTGCGTCTCTAAACCAGTTTATTTAGCTGGACTTTGGGTAAGACTGTGGCCTATAGGGAGTAAAAACATGAGATCCTGTTTTTATCAACGTTTCCACAGCATCCGGACTTTTATGGAATATAAAATAAAGCCAAAGTAGCGAAGCTGCTGGTGTCCTGCTGATGCCAGCGTCCCGTTTTAGCGCCCTGTGGTGAACCAGAATGACAGCCGGCCTGAATCTTGCCCCATTTTCCCCCCGTCTTCCACACCCTGAGGAAAGAGGACGAATCACTTCTGCCTCCATGATGCAGGCTTTTAACTCCCAACCACGACCCAGAGCTAGATTCGGTGCAGGAGAGACCCCTAAAGAAGCTGCAGCAGCTTCATCGCTGCTCCTCTTACTGGGACTGAGTCTGGGCTAACAGAGTCTCGCAGACAAAAAGAAAAGTGAAAGACTGAAAGAGGAAGCGAGCCCAGCGGCCGGCCTGATTTATTGATGGGACTTGCTCTTGGCATGCAGACGCTTCCTCTCGTTCAGAGCAGAGAAACCAAGTCAGAGGCTTCAGGGCTGAAATAAACGACCTTTCCCAGGTGGAAAATGGTTTTAGTGGCTCCGTATGAACTGGCACAGCAGATCGAGCTGCTGCTGAATACTAATGTTTCCATTGTCGGGAGGAAAACCGTAAAAAAGAGAGTTTAAAAAGTGGAAACAGTCCAGATGGAGACTTCCTGGACCGGACTTTTCCCTCTTTGCTTCAGAGATAAATGTCTGGGCACTTTGGAGCTCTTTGTATTCCTTAAACCCAACAGTTTTATTATATTAATATATATTATCAGTTTGTTTCCAGTTTATACTGGTCCCAGTATCAGTTTCATCTGACTGGTCATTGGCTGTATTATTAAAGTATTAATAAAGGAGCCTTTCAAACATTTATTACTCGGCTTCTCTCTGTAAACACAAACTGACGGCCACTTTATTAGGTCCGTCTGCTCAATCGCTTGTTAACCCAAATATCTAATCGGCCAATCAGAGGGCAGCAGCTCAGCGCAGGTAGACATGTCCCTGCTGTCAGCGGAGAACAGAAAGTCGAGGCTACATTCAGACAGACTTACCAGAACTGGACAGTAGAGGATGGAGAAACCATTCAGGCTGCTGGTTGTGTACTGGTGTGGAGGAAAACTCTGCAATCCATCATTTTTAATCTCCAGGCGCTAATTTTTATGAATTTTCAAGCCATCTTTAATCTTTCGTTGCTCCTCCTGAACCTTCAGCCTCCACTTCCTCTGTCCAGCTGGGTGTAGTCCATCTTAAATCTACAGACTGAAACCTGCATCCGCGTGTAAAAAGGGCTCCTGCACAGTTTCGTTCAGGGTTTTACACATCTAAACTGTAGGAATTTGGCCTTTACCAAACATTGAAATGAGTTTAAAAACAACCTCAGATGTGCAAGGTCAATTTTTATCATGAGTCTGAACCAGTATGCATGAGAAATGTTGCAAAAACGGATTCTAGGTCATTTTCTACTTGCAGGGAAATGAATTTCTCTGCAACCACAATTTATTTCAACCCTTTTCATGTTATATGAAAGAGTTAAATTACAGTATTTATTACACATTAGAGGCTTCTAAGGGCTAAATACCTTTAAGTAGCAGCCAAGAGTTGCTGATCAAAAGCATAAAAAGCTTTAGTCTTATCAGGTGTGGTTCTGTTCAATGCCGCCGGTCTGGAAAGGCTCATTTTGGAATCCATCTTTCTCCAGCTAGAGATGATTCACAGTTGGACGACATTTGACACAAGCTAGTTTGAAAGGTCGTGACGGTCCAGTCAGAGCGAGTCTGAACCGGCTCGTCTGGACGGGTTGCAGGAGAGAGACTCAGCTCAGGTTTGCATTGTTATATTTAATCAATACACAGACTGATTCCAAACGGAGAAGCTTGATCATGATGCACAGCCAGGATGTGGTCTGGGCCACCTTCCAGTCGCTCAGAGGATCACAAATGTTTCCACGTCCTTCTGGATGAAGCAGGCTAATGATCCCAAACAGCAGCAGATCCACGTCAGACAGACTGAAAAGGAACAGATTCAAGTAGGGGTGGGAAAACTTAATTGAAAAGTCGAATAAGGGGATTTTTTATTTCACAATAATTTTGTCTGTTGTTTGTTTTAGTTAAAAATAATTAAAAATAAATGCAAAAGTTTTTGAAAATAATTTTCTGATTGAATTTTTCTCTTTTGTACTTGTCTTGTCAGGCATTGTAGCAGCAGAATGTTGGTCTGGTTACTGTGTTGATTTTTCCTCTTTGAAATTCAACAAAAAATTAGCAGAAAGGATTTTTTGTAAAGAAAAAAAAAAAAAAAAAGTAGTTTTCTGCAATATTGAAGAATCGCGCGAATCGCAGTTTTATTCAAATCGGCACCCAAAAAATTGCAAAGGAATCGAATCGGGAGAAAGGCAGAGATTCAAAGTCCAGCCCTCAGTCTGGTTTAAAGGCACGTTGCAAAAAATAAAAAGGTCAATGACCTGAAGCGACATTGTAACGTGGAGAGAAGCAAAATTCCTGGACTGATAACATCCCAGCTCCATTAAACCGGAAACTTGCACACTTTAAATCATATTCATGGTTTAATTATGATTTAATTTATTTAAAAAATGCAAATTGAAAGATGAAGTATAGCCTACTTCCTCTATTTAATGACTCTGCCTTTGTTTTACTCTGCAGACCTTCGCCCTGAAGCTCGTCTTCATTTCAGGCTTTTTTATTGTTGCTTTTCAGAGGCTCAAACCTTCATTCGCTCTTTAGCTGGTCGCTGTTGCCTCAGTTCATCCTGCTGCAGGTCTGACCTCCTTTTATCAGCAGACTTTGTCCTGCATCATAAACCGAATCCTCTCCTCATCGTCACGCTTTCGGACACTTCCTCATCCAAAATAAACGCCGCTCTGTGCACCGTCCGCCCCAGTTCTGTGACCTTTGCCACAAGGAAGCAGGATGTCGGGCATGTTTTACGTGTTGCATGTAGAGAACGGCTGAGTTTGTCTGCAGATGAAGCCGCTGGAGGCCGTGTGATGCAGATTAGGCAGATTTAGCTCAGCTGATGTGGACAAACGTGAGACATGACAGAATAAAAGATCCGTTGCCGGATGTGTCTAAGGTTGCTGGTTCTCCGCCATGCAGCAACAAGGAAGCAATAACTGTGACCGGTCCTCATAAAACGCTCAGAAGTATGAGCATCATGTTCCGAACACATGGTCGCATCGATACCCATACCAGTATCTGTACTGGTATCCATACCGCTCTAAAGTACTTGTACTGGTCAAAGTCGATTGATACCAGGAACCAATCCCAACTCAATGTTTATTTACACTTGAAATTTTATTTGTTGACATTTTTATTTAATTTATTTCTCCTTCGTTTGTTGTAAAAAGCAGAGAAGAAAAGAAAAAGTATCAGTAATCATTATCGACAAGTATCATCGGTATCGTATCAGTTTGGAAAAGAGTGGTATTGTTGCATCCGTATCCGAAACTGTATCGCCAAATCCGAACTCATCTTATCGGTTCCTCTGCTTCCCTTTCCAGCTGAAGATCTCCTTCAACGAGTCGAGCCTGCACAGCACGTACGAGTACCCGTCGGAGAGCAGCGCGTGGGACAGCGGCGAGGAGGAGGAGGAGCTGGGGGAGGAACAGCCCAGCATGGTGGGGCGCATCCACATCCCCCGAGCCACTTTCACCGGCTCGCCCTCCCACACCAACAACGGCAACGGTGAGATGAGCCGAAATGCAAGATAGTCGCTTAAATACAAACTTTACTGTCCGTTTTTAGGGTCTGTAACTTAACAGAGACGTGATGGGCGTTGTGCTGCGTTCAGGGGGGGTTGGTGTGAAATTTTACCCCAGAAAGAAGAAGCTTTGCATCATCGAACGATCAGGATGCAGTGAAACGACGCTGCAGGCAGATGAAACAGCTTTTATCATAGTAGAAAAGAAGGAATGTGCCTCCATGGAGTCAGACTTTTAAGTTGCTCTTCAGAAACGTTCTTCAGGCTTTCTGAAGGTTTTATCTGCACATTAGCTGCTCTTTTAATTCGTTTTCAGAGTCCTTGTTCTTCCTGGTGAAGTTCAGGTTAAGTCTTAATCTCAGCACTTTTTGCATTCTGCCCTTAGAAATATGAGCAAAGTGGGCAAATAGAGGACAACAGGAGGGGTGACTGACCTGATGCCTCATCAGAAATGGTCTCCGTAGCGGAGTGGCCTTCCAGAGCATATTTTTAAGGAGAAAGGGCCGAGGCATGCTGCATGATCCAAGATCAGAGGCAACAGGTTTGATGGAGGGAAGCAGAGTGGGATGATCTGGACAGAGAAGCAACGGAGAGCAACTTTTCCTGAAAACTAATGAAAGAAATGGTCAGAAGTTTGATCTAAGAGGGTTCAGACTGAACATTTACCTTTTTAAGCAAGTATGAGCTCCGTTTTTACCTTATCTAAATAAATTCCATGAATGTTTTTGCCAAACGTTTCTATAAATATCTCCTATGTCCACTTTTCCTTCCATTTTAGGTGCTACCTTGTGAAATCTTTAGCATGATTTCCATTTATTTTAATTCTTCTTTAAATTACTTTTGCATTTAGGCATCAAAAGCATCCATGGTGTCAAGTTGTTTATGGTATTTTTACTTTATCAGGAAAACGTAGATAAACCTGCCCTTTTTTTCCTAATAAAGAATTTTATTCTTCAGGAAAAACATACAAAGGAATATATCAAAGGATATAATGGTCATGGAAACGGTGGGGAGTCCAGACTAGGACCACAAGTTGATAATTTCTCTGAAAAATGCTGGTTCTAATTGAAAAGTGAGCAGAATTGATCAGAAGAATCTCTTGGTGTAGAAACGTGTTTTGAGGGAGCCCCCTGCTGGACAAAGTGTGAACTGCACTTAATTACAGCGCAGTCATTGTTTCACTGTATCGGCTCATTTCTCACTGAATTCTTTTTTTCTCCATTATTTTATAAAAGTATGTGAAACACTGAAAATAGTTTTATTTAAGACAGAAAAAACCCGGCAGGTTTGTTCTGTTTAGTTCAATTATGTCTATCTAAGATCACTTAAACGCTAACATGAACTGTGTAATTGTCCCATTATGTTCTTTATATTAAAATAAAATAGAAGTACATGTGAATATAAGTGATAACATAGGGGATTTCCAACATGTTATCATTTGTAGATCTTTCCAGCTACATCCCTAAGCACTCCGTAGACTTCAGCACTTGGCAGGAGCAGAAACACGAGGACAAAGTTTACCAGGAAGAAGTCTCGTCCCAGGAGACGCAGATCACAGAGGAAGTCATGGTGAGGAAAAAACACCTTCAGACACACTTTTATTAAAGTCTAACGTGTTTATTAACCAAACAGTCACCAAAAACTAAATTCTGAACCATTTGTTCGATTAGGAGTTCAGACCTGATCTGCCAACATCACACCAGTCAATACCATTAAATAAAGATTATGATGATAATAATAAAAATGAAATAATTGCAATTATTTACCACAGCAGCTGGCAACCAGATATTTACAGATATGTGTATTCTCCATGTTCACAAAGAACTGCAGAGGTCGTAGTTGGAGGTGAGGCTTTGTCACCGGGAGATAAATCTGAGAAATTCAAGTTTGTGTGTGGAAAAAATAACGTGTCCACAGAGCAGCGCTTCCTAGCATGTCCACATATTGTCCCTGCTTCAAGAGAATAAATTAATTAAACTTTGCAGAAGGAGCACAGACATATACCAGGCTACATTCTGGAGTGGTGAAACTTTTTAATGCCTCTCTCTGCTACGCGATGCGATGCTATGGTACAAAACCTGCCCACCCCAGTGCATGCTGGTCTCAAATAAACATAGACAAATCATTTAAACAAATAATTTTCTCTCTATGTGTTAGGGTATTTACATTTAGAAAATAGATATCTCACAAAATAAGCCAGTTGGAAACAATGAATTTTAATAGAAAATTCAAGTAGCTTAATTTTTCACCGTTATGTT
>JAVQJG010058852.1:0-23739 GCA_036024015.1 Craterocephalus amniculus | reverse complement strand
GAATGCATTCTGCTGAGAGACGGACACACGGAGATCGGGGAGAGAAAAATAAGATCAATTACATCAAGACCAGATTTCTAATACTTCTGTACATTAAACAGAAGTAATATTAAAGACTGCCTGACCGCATTGCTTTATTATATTTTGCTCGTTGTTGACGTTAATTTTAATTTTCAATGCCAATTGGAGCTGTCATCATTATAACCCCATATAATACTCACTTAAAAAAATTAAAATGATTAAACTATATAATACTGTGTAATATTATTACTACTTTCTCAGTGATGCACCCCCTATCGACGGCTAATTCGGCATCCATCTCGTACCTGTACTGTGAGCTTCTCCAGACAGTAAAACACTGTCTTTTCTCAAGTTTGTCTTATCTCTTTCTGTTCTTTGGCTCTCCTTAGTTTCCTCTCTTCCTCTGATAATGTTGTCAAAAGTTTCTTTGCCAAATCTGCCAGCGTGCATTCAAAACGACCGGTGTCTTTACATCTATTTGCTGGTGTATAACACGTGGAAAGCAAAACTCAGCGGGCAGCGTCACAAAGTTCTATACTGTGTTTTCTCAGCTGCGGGACTCTACTGGACCTCGACGGCTGTAGAAATGCCAATGTCACTGCCATCAAATAAGTATAGAAAGCAGAGTTTTAAGATCAACAAGTTATATAATGAGTCTTTAAGTAATTGAAAACCCTGCTGCGACTAAATGAGTCACAATGTGACAACAGAGTCCTGTTGAGCTCCAATTGCTTGTCTGCCCCCCTCTGCTCCATGTTTCCTTTCCTGATTGCAAAAGCAAAACGTCAACTTAAATATTAAATTGAAATGACAGCAGCGCTGAAATGATGTCACCACCAAGTGACACAATGCACATCAAGCTTGCTGTTTGCCAAAGGAACATTGGCTATTCAAACATTTGGAATTTGACAATATAATAAAAACATATAAATTTAGTGTAGTCTTTGGCTCAGGATGAATTACTTAGTTTACATAGTATGTGACATAAATGGGGATGCTAGCTTTTATCTATCTTCCAATACATAATTCTATCCTTCTAACATTAGTAAATGAGCAGCATGTGAAAACAAAGCGTGATTATCCCTGTAATGTTACTGTGTCTGAGGACAGATCACGAGCTACATCTGTATTGCTCTGAAAGATGGATGAATAAAAGCCAGACTCAGATCCCTGATTACCCTCAGTATCATCTGAAATTATGCTAGCACAAGCTGTATGATAGGTTTGCACAAAGCCTGATTACGGTATTTAGCTTACAGTTAAGATGCTTCATCGCTTTATTCAGTTTTTCTACAGACCAAAAAAAATGACAGTGAAGAGACAGTGGAACAGGAAAGGTGTCAGTTTCTTCTTTGAAATCAAGTGTTGCAAATAGTTTTCTTAATCTCATAACAAATATTACATTGACAGCTGTCAAGGAGAATGCTAAAACCATCACTCACAAGTTTACTTTTCTTAGATCCTTCTAAACATACAGTAACACGCCCAGCTGAAGAACTTGCACAATGCACTGCAAGCCAGAAATGGGAAGAAAAGAAAAAAGTTCTTGACATTCTTGACATTGCTTCAACTCAGTTTCGGTTACATAAATATGACAGCAAGTCTTTCATTTGTCCAGCAGGTGAATTCTTCAGGTCAACTCTGGAGGTTTCAGTTGATGAGCTTGTTGTTTAAGGTTGATATATTCTCCCGTGGGTCTCAGAAAGGCCATGAAATGTAAACAGACCATTTGACAGATTAAAATGTTTCTATTTGAGATGTCTGCACATCATGGTTGCAACATTTTAAGTAAAAATTTTGCTCTCATTTCCATCTCAGGCCAGCATTTATTTGAAATATGCATTTTCAGTATTTAAGTCTGAGCTTGTTCTGCCTTCATACTTCTAACCTTTCCCATGTGAGCTTTGTCTCTGGTTGATTAGACACACTCTTGTCCATGTCTTTGGGCCACTTGCTACTTGTATCAAACACTGCTGTTTATTGATGGGTCATGGCACCAGCGCCAGAGGGCTTGTTGGACATACTGTATCTCATTGAGATTTAATCTTTGCTCAGCAGATAAAAAAGAATCTTTTTTTTTTCTTGCGTCAACTGTTGGCAACAAAAGATTCCACAGATAAACTGTTGGTTTCTACACTTGAGCTTATAGTTCAAAATTTATTTGACTTGATATAGATGTATGATCATGCATAAATTCAGGTGTCAGAGCCTGATTGAAAGTTTTTTGGGGAGCTATATGAGAGAAATAGTCAGGAAAATTATATCTTATTTTGAATTAGTCACTCGTCTCACCAGGTTTTTCTCACTGTCTCGTGTTTTACACCACTCCGATGTGACAAGAACAGTTCAGGTTTCACTTTGTTGGCACAAGTGTTTCAGCCATTGGAATAGAGCAAACCCAAGCTTTTTTTTCCACATTAGAGATGACAATAGGTTTTAGTGACATCCTGCCAGTATTGCCATGTTTTATTAGCACAGAGCAAAGAGAGTTGGGCTAATAGAGATGAGCCTATCATGGATATTATCCCAAAGCTTTCTTGGGGGACTGTGTTTGCGCAGATGTGGTCATTAATACGGCAGGGTTCAGTAGTGAGGGCAGCCGAGGTAATGCTGATGTCGAGTAGCGCTTGTTAGTACAGTAAACCACAATAAATAACACTGACTGTGTGATGAGAAACTAAAGGAAGCCGATTCCAGAGAGCATGTCTCAGTAATGCTGGAGTGCTGAGAAGGATTTAGAGCTGATCTCATGTGGCTTTGCCAGTTGGCAGAGGTTAAATAACTGAACTTGTTGTTTGCACCAAACCTGGCTGAACAACACAGAGGTTTTAATAGGATAGCTCTGATAAATATGCTGTAATTATAAGTAAGGGGATTTGGTGTTGATGAAGAGTTTTGTGTGGTGAACTAAAACCTAAAATCCCTCAGTTCTCAGCAAGAATGAAAGCAGCATTGTTATTTTATTGTGAAGTCAGACTCAGCATTAGGAGAGATTTTGCAACTAAACATAGTCACTGGTCAGAAATCAATTCTTTCTAGCTGATCATTATAATTCGGAGCAATAATTGGCAAAACTGGGAAGTTTATTCTTCCCACCTTTGCTCAGCTGGGACCGCTTTGGTCATGGTACTGAGATCAGACTTGTAATGCTCATCTGGAAATTGTTGACAGTGATTTTTTTATATGTATCTTATCTGAAATTCTCAAGTTTCCTGTACAGAGGGCAAAAGAAGAATTCCCTGTGGGTCGGAAACATTTCTGCAAGTCTAGACACGTTCCTTGGCCTTTACATTGAAATTATTAGAAGCATATGTGGTTAATACGACATAGAGAGCTTCTGGCTGAGGGCTTTCTAATTTCTGAACCTTTCAAAATAACTTCTGAGTTTGTTTAACCCAAAGTCCCAAAGTCAGACAGTTTATATAAGAAGATATATTGATGGAGAATGCGCATGTGATATCACCGGGACTTTATCCACCATTTTGGGGATAACCAACTACTGTTTCCTCTACGTTTTCAGGTTACATATGAGTAAACTATATTAAAAACATGTCTCAAAACATAATAAAGAGAAATGTTCATACCATTGTATGCTGACAGGAGAAGCGAAGAGTTGTTATGATGTATAAACATAATAATTATAAATCAGTTTATTGCTTTAAAGCTGTTCAACAACAAAGAAAGTTTAGCTTCATCATACCTGTTTCACTCTCAGGGATCAATGTTGACCTTATGTTTAGTGTAAGTTCGTAAACCTTCATGAATCTAAGTACCATTCTTAAGATTTGCTGAAAAGGGCTGTCCATAGCAGTACTGTATGTCTGAAATTATTCATCACTTAGAATGATTATGATTCAGTTTTATTCTGGAGGCAAAGTGAGTGAATACCCTTTATTTTCTCTCCATCTGTCCAATTAGGTGTAGCACATGCTGCATGTTAAATCCTGTGAATAGAATTCCAAGGCTGCCAGAAATAAAACATGAAATCCATCCTTCCCTGTCCTTCTGTCCAGTTTCTGGGCTGTTTGACGGAAATAACCAATTGTTCTGTCTGTTCTAGCCCCGCAGAAAGCGTGAGAAATGGATTGCAAGACTGCAACAGAGAATTTGCTCAGCTGCTGCCTTGCTGTGTGCCTTGCACGTAGCCATAATTAGTCCATTACAGCGGGGCAGTGGTGATGGGTTATATGATCCAGTGCTATTAGAGCACTTAAAGTCAGCATGTCTCCCACTCATTTATCCCTGCTGAGCAGTTATGCTGGATGGTCTGCATGGACACTTTATCAAATTGTCTCAGTAGAGCAGATGGGCCAGCAACCACACAAACCACAGAAATACGCTACCAGTTTTGCCACATCTGATATGTTTTCCACATTTAAAATGGACAGTTTCTTGACTGTTTAGCTTAGAGAAGAGTTTAGACATTCAGTATTTTAGCCATTCTGAGATATAACTCAGCAAACTGAGAAATGACTGGATGCATGGGGCCTCTTCCCTCTACATTCCTCTGTCATGTGCATTTTAGAGCTGTTGAGCAGTTTGGAAGCTGGATTAAAAAGTTTCATTTCTGTAGATGCAGAAAATGTTAGTCTTGGTTTGAAATTAAATTTCTTACTTAAAAAAAACAACCACAACAACAACCTTACAGTAATTTCAGGTGAAACTGTCAGCAGAAAAAGATTGTCACTCACTTATCAGTTTGGTGTATCTCAATAATTCATATCTATGGTGATTAAATCAGCAGTTGGGGGGCTTAAAGCTGTCAGTCTTACTTTGGATGCTAACCCACCAGCTTTAATGGTAATTACTTACTAGCAGCTCCGTTAACCCTCTCTGCAGGAAGAGCTGACGGCATCAGCTGTATTTCAAAACAGACAGCTCTCTCCCAGATTACGACGGGTGCATCTAATCAGAGAAGTCGTAAAAGGCCGGTTTGCTGCAGTAACGTGCGGGAGAACGGGTTGAGGTTGAAGTAGGATACTGGCAAACACTCGAGGAATCTCTAAGCAGTCTGGGTAATTATTTCTAAATCAATATTGTGACAAGCAAAGCTCTGGAGTGCCAAATCCCAGCCTGTTAGATGTGAGCAAACTTATCCCTGTGGAATCTCCGGGGCTCAAATGCTGCTGCCGTGATTGATTCCCACATGATACCCTTCACATGATGACCATCTGCAACACAGTAATTCGGATCGATCAACTTCGCTGTAGCATATGTGTTGGGCCTCGTGTAGAGCAGACTACACTATATTTAGGGGAATTTGAGCTATTAAGTGATAACCTGGCCTATCATTAAATCCCATTATTTGTTTTATAATATAAAATAATATAAAAGATGAAATGGCTTTAATCTTAAACTTGATGCAGACTCACAAACAGGCTCAAATTTAAACTGCAAAGAGAATCTGAATGTAACATATGAGGCCGTGGATATTAATGTACTTGCAGTGTACACAACCTAGGCTGTGTCAACCAAGTTAATTACTTGTCTCTGCCTTCTTCCTGCAGGGAAGACCACATGGCCGTTGCCAGGCTGTTTTCAAGTTAAATTTTTCATGCGTCTCTGTGTTGCTCAGGAACCTCTCAGCTGTATAGCTGAAAAAAGTTAATGTGTAGCTTATGTACACCTGTACAGAATTCTCGAACAGGTGAGAGGAGACAGGAAAGCAGGTTAGCAGCTGCATGTTATGCATATATTTTATTATCAGGCACAATGTTTAGGCTCTTTTTTTTACTTTTAAAGAGGCTCTATGCAGTGTTATAGTCATACAGCTGCTTGGAAGTAATTATTTTGCTTGACTCACTGGTTCTGATGAAAAAGCGGACATTTCCTCCTCTATCAGGTCTCTCTATACCCATAACCGCACTTGTAGTTTTGCCCATTGACGCTCGCGCTTGTTTTGGTCTGAAAGTCTTGCCAGACACAAGACTACCGCTAAACGTCAGGTCGTAAATCCGTTTGGACAGCCATGCATACTTAATCTACGATTAGTTTTTTACTTTTATACTGCTTTGATAATTATTTTTACTACATGCCTTTGAAGCCATGGTGACTTATTCAAAACAAACCAGTTGCCTCTGGTTTACAACAGTCTTATTCGTCTGTCGCCTATTTTCGCTACGGAGCTCCCCCTACAGCTTTGGGGTGCGCACTGCATGGTAAACAAACCCAGAGTTACACAGATCTGCTTTACGTTCAGGAACCTTCCTGTTCTGACACATGGGGATGTGTTAGATTATTCATAAATGTGATTAAAAATCTCACATCTTGATGTTACTCCTCTTTTTACCTCGACTTTCCAGCAATCTCTTTAGTGCGAGACCACTTTTCTCACACCTATCAGTTCGACCTCACACGTCCTGACAAACTATATTACATTCTCTCTCTGCACTGCCCACTTCAGTGTGCTATTCTGTTTTCCCAGCTCCCGCCTCGACACACACACACACACACTCACGCAGATCCACAGAGCGCTCTCTCTCACAGATGCAGACAGACACATGACCACAGGGAAGCACTTACTCAAAGGTGACAAAATGGTCTTGGAAAAACACCTCTGAAACTGTCATGTCTTGTAAACAGCTCTGCTATTCAGGGTTGAAATTTGTTGTCACGGTCCCGTGGTGGCATTCGCATGACTCACAAAAAAAGATGCAGCGGCTCTAGAACTTGTTGTTCCATAAAAATGAAATAGATTAGATGTGAAACGTCTCGGTAATCCCAGCGGAATGATGTTACATTTCCCTCCTTTCTGTAGTTATTATATTGCAGCAAAATACGGGCTATAAATTTGTTTCTAAATAGAGAACATAGCATCTATACATGTTTAGGTCTTTTTGGGCCCTCATGGACACAACAGAGGGAGAACTGTAGTGTGTGACCTTGCTTTATTTAAATGACCCAATATTTAAATATTTTTTTATTCTTAACAGGAGTGTATTTGTGTATAATTTAGAGTATTTGGATGAATCAGATACAGTGCCTCTCTAAAGACAAAGGCAACCAAAGGTCTGAGTCATATGTGCTTGTTTCCTCCTCCTGGAGATAGCCTTGAGATCAAGATAAGCTTGAGATTTCAGGAAGATCATAGATTTGCTGCAGAGACCAATCCACCACCCATATGGTGGAGCTGGCAAGGCTGGCCAAGCTTCTCTAGCTTTGCTTACGGTCAAGTGGATGTCACAGGTCTGTGCTGAAGTTAATGTGGCTGTTTGTTAATGAAGCTGATTCCACAGGAAGGGCTGTGGCCAAACTTTATGCCACCAGATGGACACAGAAAGTAGGGAGAAGTGGATCAGAGATGGAGAAAAGATTCAACGGGGACTTCTTTGTATTTAAATGGCAGAATGGAGATATCTAAGCTGCTGCTTGGTTCAGCCTCATCCCCATTTCTCCCCCTCCCTCTCTTTTGCATTAAGGGTAATTAAAGCTCCTTTTTCTCCATTGTTTGAGGAGATTGTGTAATCTGGTTGTGTGTCAGGTGGCTTAATATGCAGCACACATTAAAGCAGGTAGGTCTTGCACGCAGGGCTGTAATTTCTCTCACCAGGAGTTAAGAGCTATAACAAAGAGAAAGCGTCTTGAACCGAGAAGGATATTTTTAAGTTAAAGCCACTTTTCTTCATGTAGTTGTAGTTGGAGCTAAATCTACCAAGAATAATATAAGCCAGAAGCTTTGCGTTGCTTTATGATAAAGCTGGTAGTGCCTGCAATTATCATCATAAGGTAGTTGGCGTAAAACATCATATTGTTCATCTTAAAGCAGGTAGAAGATCTTGGCAAAGGGAAAAAAAACATCCAAACCTTTTTTTCATTTTGTGATTAAGAATATGGTTTGAAAATAAATAAACATCCTGTATCAAGAAGAATCTCCTGCAGAACCCAGTGCCTTATCAATGCTCTGCTTATACAGCGGAATATTCTTGGCATCGTTCAAGCTGAAAGGATTTCTCAGGCAACGTTATCAGCCCTCCGTTGGCATTTTCTCCAGTCCCACAAGACATCCCTCTCTACTGACATCCTCCTTGTGATTGGCTCACAGGGCAGATGGCATACCTCCCTTATTGCCCTTCACTGCTGCTTCACTCCCTTTGACTGTGTTGGAGGTGATGTAGAGTTCATTTTTGGATTATGTATTGTAGCAGGGCTTGTGGGGGAGCTTTAGGTGATAACATAAAGCAGTCTGAATCTTTTTAAATCTAGGCCAGGAAGAATGGCTTGTGAGGGAACCTAATTATCCTGCAAATCAACAGTCCAACCAAAGCTGCTGTTAATTCTTCCTTTATCTTTTTTTCTTTTCTTTTTAAACCACCGGATCGTTTGAAATGGCGTGTGTTTGTGCGAATCGGTTTTTGTGTGGGAGGGCATTCTGATATGCCTGCAGGTTTACACCAGACAGAGGTAGTGATGGAAGCTTTTGGAAATGACACCCAATACATGGAATAAAAACTGTGAATTTAGCATCAATACAGCATTGCCTGTTTGACTTTAGAGCAGAGTTTTTCTTTCCCTCACAGCAATCCCTTCTTCGTGATCAATATTAAATGACAAACGCAGCCTGATCGTGTTATCGCATCTTGGTTTGCTTTTTTTCTTTTGTTTTATTACAAGATTTCAACGAGTCAGTGCAGCCATGTTATTATTTCAGTCTGACCGCATTAGACGGGTCTAGCCAGAGCCAAGATCTGAGATGACAGAGGCATATTACTCCATGTTTACTGACTTTATTTTTTCACAAAAGCTATAGGAGTACCTGTCACAAGTAAACACCACTTATCATTTTTCTTGTTCTATTGGTGCTAATGCATCTGCAGTTTCTACAATTGAATTCTAAGCAGATTTACCACAGAAGTTTACAATCTGTAGTTGCAAGTTTGAAAACTAGTGAAGATTTAATTTAATGAGGGGACATGCAGATGCACCACTCTATATTCATTTTATGTGTCTCAGCTGGTAAAAGTGTGGATAATTCATGATTAGTGACTATATATCTTTTAACTAATAGTTTTTAGTGATTTTATGTGTGTTTGTCCTACGTGTCTATAAGTGGAAGGGGTGGGAGGGCCGGGGGTCATAATGCTCTCTGACCTTTCCTCCTGACCTTGTACTGTCTAGTCACCACCTGGCTCCAGGGGGAAATGTGGCATGACACAGGACACACAGCCAGCCTCACATGTACCTGACCAAGATTAATGACACCTTAGATATTCATAATTATTCTCCCCAACAGCAGTCAGATATGGCCCCAGGCCAAGTCTCTGCCACAGAAACCCACTCAAGTAAAATACGTGACATTCACTGCTCACCTGCAATCTGGCTGGAGTCCTATAAAACATTAGAACTTGTTGAATTTTATTTTCAGTGCCTACCAGAACAGCATTAAAATTCCAGCTAAGATTCATCTTGGTGCCAAAAAAGGTGCCATGGTTACAAAAGTAAAGCCGTGCTTATGTCACCTTTGCTCCACAGCCAACTCGCTTACACCGCTTTTTGCTCTCAGTGGGCTCTGCAAGCGAGAAAGCAGTGGCCCCCAACCTCTTGTTATCCATCCTAATTGTCTAGAGATGAGGGTCAATGAAGCTCACACAAAGGACTGCTGCAGAGAGAGGTGGTGGTCCTCAGATGGGGTGTGGGGGGTCGGTATTGTTGCAGTCGGGCAGATAGAGAGGTAATTGCTGGGGGGATGGATGGTGGAGCGGGTTCTATCTGCCTGCTGCCTCTTCTCATAGAAACATCTGCCTGGCAGGCTGCAACAGATGCAGAGGCACGGAGGAAAACGTGGAGGTGGTGGTGGGAGTTGATGTGGTCTGCCCAGGCTGTTGTGTAGAGATCCAGCTCCACTGTTAAGCCATAGTGAGATGCATTATGCTGTTTTATCTCCACATCGATGTTCAGGAAGCAAAATAAATGCATTACCAATTTTTTTACGATTTATGGAAAAGACGGTTTTCTAACTTATTAGTTCTTACGTACGAACTTATTAATGAATGAATGAATGAATGAATAACTTTATTGTCTGTTCTAAATAAAACAGAAATTTGTCTTTAGTCACGGCTCTACAGTAAGACAACAATTTAAAAACACCACCCTCAACCTTAAAAACACCCTCACACATTAACACACATTGCGTTAAAATGCTCAAAGGATAAAATCAGCAATTTGAGGTAAAAGGTCCTTTCCTGAGAGTTCAGGGTGCGTTAAAAAGCCAACAAACAGAGCAGGAAAGAATGCAGAAAATCACACCTAGTGATGTAATTAGATAACATTGGGTGGCACCTTATGCATCGCTAACCAGATTTCTATAAATTCTCCATAATAGACGGTGGAGTCGTTATTTGTCAGCAGGGCCAGGCATTATACATGCTACATTTGAATAGAATTCCAATTATTTGATGCTGTGTTACCTCGGATTGACTTCTGAATGGCTCCAAACACCATCTGGTGTGTAGCCTGTAGCATCATTTACACCCTACGGCCCTGAAATGTACATTCACTCACTATTAAACTCACAGGCGCATGCTCACATTCATCCAGCCACTTGGACTGCTGCCTATCTGTGATGCGATTGCACACCTCGGCCAATAGCCTGCTGTTAAGTCTCAATGAGCCAATTTTCTTCATCCAATGAGATTCGCTCAATTATAGGTCTGTGTATTGGTTTACCACAGGACAGCTGCTGCTGCTGGAAAATGGATTGTCCTTTCCTAAAGATTGGCACCAGTTCCCGTTAGATTTGTTTTAATCACCCATCTTCAATAAAAGGGCCATAAAGAGGCTGTATAACATACAGATAACCCATGATTAACTGTATGCATTTGAAAGATGCAGAAATTTGCCAGTGCACAACAAAAAATGTTTTTGGACCATGCAGGATGCTTTGATATGATTCTATGTAGAAATTCTCTTTTCTGTGTCTGTTGCCGTATCTGTAGTGTGGGAACATGTTTGATCGCAGAAGGAGGGCTTAAATGTTCAAGCAGAAAGGATTTTACTTTGGTGTTAGAGGTTCCCCAGATGTTTGGCTCTTGTAGGATGTTTCAGGAAGCAGTTCCCCTGATAAAACTGACACTGCAGGCTCACCTTTGTCTATCTGCACATGCAATACAGACATTAATTCAGCAGTAATAGATGCAACCTTGTTGCTTTTTAACATTTCTGTATTGTGTTTGGTCTTTTTTTTTCCAGTGACCTGAGGCCAGCTGATGTCAAGAAAGTAGATATTCATTGTGTAGATGGATCAGCTACTGTTTCAGATCCTTGATAATAACAAGGACTCACTACCTTATCAGTTTGAATCCATGACACAGCTTTTTACTTTACGGTTTTTATCATCGCAATCCCATCTGGTTCTCACAAAGCTCACGCAAGGATGTGAGTTCTTATCTGCTACCGTAGACTGGTGTAGACAGTGATGTGCCAGTAGGCCATTAGACTTGTAGCAGCGCTTATCGGCCTGTACTAGTGGCACCGGCCTGGTCTGCTCTCTTATCTCTTATCTCTAACACAGGACTAAGAGCAACACAGATGCTGGTTCAGCAGTAGCTAAGCAGAAAATGAATAAGACTGTTTACATGTAAGATTGTTGCTTAAAATATGTCAGATAAATCATTAAGTGTCTTACACTGGTTGATGGTGTGTGCATATGCACTTTTACAGCGTGTAAGCTGAGGTGGCTATGTGAGATGATAACAGGTTTTTTAGTTGAAGGCTTAGTTTGTTGACATCATGCCAGTGCTTATGTTTCAGTAAACTGCTAAGGTTACGGTATTAAGAGGATCAGAAGGCTGATGCCACAAACTATACCTGCATTTCCAGTTGGATAGCATTAAGGGAGAGACTATGCTGCTGGCTGATGACGATTCCAACAGTAAGATCCAAAAATAGTTTGGACTGAAAATACTGGCAGGCAAATAATTTATTTTTAATACCATTTCTGGGATGCAACCTGCACATCCTGTGTTTAATGAGGCAGGGAAGTAACAGAAAGTCTTAGTCTGATTAAAATAATGAAGATAACTTTTTTCCAATGTTTTGCAATTACAAGAGTTACACATTCTCTTCATAAAAATGACATCCCTCGTTCTTTAGAACCAAGTTCACAGTCCCCCCTAATGGCTTTTAGGCTGAGGATGATGTGTTCATTGATGCTGCCACTTTTTATTTGCGTTTTAGTGTTCTGTAATATTTTGTTTTATTTTTTTGTGTCCAACTTCAGAGACACAAGTATTCACAAAAAGTTTATTGGGCTTTCAAAGGGTGCATTATTTTGTAGTTTCATTGTATCAGTGGTATAAAAAAATGACTGAAAAGGAAAATATAAAAGCCTTTTCATTTTTATTTTGTATTCTTTTAAACCGATTCAGAATGCACAAATATTATGCGTTGCAAATCATGTCAGGCACTTTAGTGAGAAGCCCAACATCTTGTTTTGAGCAAGCTCTTGGCATCATCTTTTACTGCTGCGATTCCTGGGATGATGCATTTTCCAACAAAAGTAGCTATTGTGACAGGCCTAATCATCACTTGCTATGGGTTCCTTTTACAAAGTTTTCCACTTCATGGCAGCTTTACAGGGTGTCCCTCTCAGTTCTCCCCTGAGCTTTTCTGACACTTACTGCCAATTGTGGTCGATGAGAGGGATACTTAATGTGTTAGTAAGTGAAGGGCCTGCCAGGGATTTAAACAAATTCGGGAGAAAGCCAGGATGCCGGAGGAATAAAAGAAATGAATGCATGAGTGATGCAGTTGACTCATCATCACAATGACAAACTTCCTCAAAGAAATATAAACAAAAGAAATCCCAGCATACTTACACTGTGTGATAGTGTGCAGATTGATGTTTATTAAAAAGAAGCACATGCCTATCTAATAACTCACTTCATTTATTGATTTGTGACTGGCAGCAGAGAGCTGGGGGTCAGTGTGTCCTGTAAGCTGACCTTTCTGGTTTTGGTGTTAACTGTGATCCATTTTGCACATGACTTGTTACAGAACCTGCTACAAACCATGACCTTTTATAAGATAAATGCGAGGTGCCAAATGTCAGTAGCAACCCGTAGCAACATTGTGGACGGGCTGTGAGATTGCCATGTGCAAAAAAAAAAAAGGGCACAGGGCTTATTTGCCCTAGTTAGCAAGAGAAATGGTGATTCACTACTGTATTTTGCTTTGAGGGATGCATAATATGCCATGTGTTCTAAAATACATGCCATCTTCCTGACTGATGAAATTGATTGACTAAATCAATGAGAGATCAAACCAATCCGTAGATTTGCCTCAACTTTTTCTTCTTCAACTGTGTCTTTCAAACCTGCTTTATTATCCTGTAAATAATGTGTTTAATACAAACCAGTGTTTTTCAGTGGTACAGGCCAAAGCTGTCCTGCTTTATCAGATTTTTAAAGCTCAGCTGCTGATCCAGGGAGAGCGTGATATCACCAATTTGCTGCTAAGAATCAACTCCTTTTGTTCTTTTACAAGGTTTGTTTTACAAATCAGAGTGTGTGTTCTCAAAGCCTGATGTAATTATCGCTGATTTAAATAATCAAATACAACCATGATTACCCCTTGTGCAGCTCCTGATGCAGGATTAAATTTAGTGCAGCCCTAGGGATGCAAACATCTCTGTAAGCCCTTCCTAGACCCACAAAAACAATATTGCTGATCTTCCAGCTCTGGCACACCCACACAATGCCCCACTGAGCTGCAGAGTGTGTTGGATGTAACTGCAGCACTTTTTGTTGTGGGATAGATTAGTGCATGCACAATTAAAATGGGTCATTCCACCAGGCACTGCCAGTAAGGTATTTTTATTGTTGGGACTATCCCATTGGATTAGTCTCATGTATATCCTCCCTGCTGCATTCTGTTTCCAACAGAATGAGGAGCCAAGTTCAGAAGGGAGTACAACTCTCAGTTTGAAAGTGCAGTGTTAAGCAATCTATTAAAATTGGCCAATCATGGAAAAAGTAAAGAAACTTTTTGACCAGAATGACAGCAGGGCAGGTACAGAGTGGGGATACTAAAGTTAGTTTTATTAAGTGTACATGCCCACCTGCACTAAAGCAGATATTTCTGCCATCATTTATGTCTTAATCACAGTGTGTTATTAAAGCTAATGTCAAAGAAAAATGAGTTTCTCCCTACTCAGGTGATAAACCCCTGGCTTTTCGTCGCCTAAAGCATAAAGCTTTCAACGTTCTGTCGTAGGGTTTTTCTAAGAAGCTGAAAGGAATAAGGGTTTAAATCAAGATGATGCACAAATCATGTGTTGCTGGATGGTTAGAGCTGCCATGGTGCTCTGTCAGATGGCTGTGCTGATGGAATGAGAAAGTGAAAGACAGGCAGCTGATTGTCGACTACAGCTGCCTGATCTTTAATTCCACAATTTGAATTCAAAGCTGGCGTCGACTTGACTGACTGCTGGCGTGCAGCTACAACATCAAAGTGATTTTTTTTTAATTTTGTCCTTCTGATTCATAAGGTTTCCTGAACAGAGCACAGATGTTACAAAGCGGCATGCAGATACGCTTTCTTTGCTAATTAATGACGGGTACCCTGTTGTTCTGCACTTCTTTATTGACTGTGTGGATAAGAGCCTAATGTTAAGGATTACGTTGGAATGAATTTATGTTATTCTGCCTTCAGTGGATTTTTCTGTGGAACACTTTTCTAATCTTTTGGCACGTTACTGAGATTCTAAAACAACAGTTTACTTTTGCCTCCTTGTGTTTCACAATTTTTCAAAGGGCTTCTAACTAAATGGAATTACTTCCTTTCTTCTTTCATTTCAGATTTTGAAAGAAGTCATTGGTTGTCAAAACCACCCACAGACATAGTTTCACATTTGACTTATTTGACTTGACAGCAGAAGATATTCTAATTATAAAATCCTATGTGGTAGTGATACTGTACACAAGCAATGCTTACTGTCACAAAGATTATCACAAACTCTCACTGTATCTTTCTTAGTCATAGTGGAAACTGTCATTCCTAGATCCGCATCAGTGCTCATTTGTTGCTCCACCCAGGAGAATGCAGACAAAACAGCCGCCATTACGTCATGAAAGTTTAAACATCAATTTGAACTTGTGAGTGAAAAGGGCAAGAAGTACTTGACAATAGTTTATGTTTGGCAAAAGCTAAGCAGGGCTTTGATTAGTGGAACAAGAGCTACTTTACATATCAGAAACATAATCCACATTTGTTGTAATGAAGAGGGGAATGAGGCAGATGTTTTTTTTTTTGTGTTGGCCAGTGTGTCGAAAGTGTGTTAATGCAGGAACTAGATGCGACTTGCAACGATTGTTTATGTAGTGAGAAAGATCTTGAACTGACCTTGGCTCAAAAAAATCTGATATTTATGTTGATCATATGGTTAATTATTTATCCCCTTTAATAATAACAGTTGGTGTTGTATAATGCATAACTGGAAAGCCTGATTATTCACCTTTACAATGTATAACCTGGAAATTGGATTGGAATGTGCAACACAGCTAAATGTCCAGGCAGTGCCCCCAAAATGTGCAAAAATCCTCTCTAAAATGATCCTGTTGATTTTCACTCGAATTTTCAGATCTAACTGCTGCCAAGTGGGTTCCAGTCACAGATGTAGGACTGGCACCTGATTGCTATTTGAACTGGGCAGACATAATGGTTTTGGACCCAGTGGTGACCCAATATGGAACTTAAACTTTTTTGTGCCTGAGTTTTTCAAAGAAAATGTAACATTCTGATATCAACAATTCAAAAGAGTGTAGCTTGGAAGCAGTTTGAAATAAAAGGCTTCCAGTAAATGATAAAAAGGCTGACTAAACTGAGTTTATGATGGGAGTAAATTTACTCATCTTCTGAAACTGAATGAGAAAGTACTTAATCAATTGTGATATAGTGTTTTGTCCATGCTTTCTCTGTAATCTGCTCTGTATCATCCACTATGAATATATGAGCTCGTCCTCATCAGCCCAGTCGGGTGCCAAACTCTCCATCGTAAACTCTGAATACTACATTTAAAAGCTTTGCACCAAAACAAACAAAACAAATCATTAAAGTTCATTTCAGTTTTATACCCTCTATATGTTTATGGACAACTATAAAGCAGACTTTAAAGACCAGTTTCACACATCAATATCCAATCATTGATTTTAGGAACAGAGTGATTTCTTGCCACTGTAGGATCATAAATGAGCAACTACAATCAGATTTTAATTTTGTGTCTTACATCATAAAATCCTGATTGGTCTGTGGACATGCAGTATATCTTTCAGCCGAATCCAATTGCCTTATAAGAGATAAGAAGACACTGATTACATCATACCCCTGTTAGGTTTGTGTAAAGTTGTAATTAACAGTATAAAGCTGAATAAGAAAACTTTTCAGAGCTTCAGAAACAGAACAGAGACATTCTATGGAATGATAACAAAATAATGTGCTCATGATGTTGTCCTCTCTCCCAATGAGAAAGCTGTGAATGCCTCCCCGACTATCATCCATCATGACAACCTGCTCACAATAGTTGTCTTTCACTGTCAGCATCCGTCAACTAGACGGGGGGCGCAGTGTTAAGCTTTAAGACTTTATCACAGCGTGCCTGTCTGCTGCACTCCTCTTCATTCTAGCCACCATTCACACGAAACCTCGCATGGTTTCATGTGTTTGTGTACGCTGAAATGCAGAGCACATCAGACTCCTAATCAGAGGAGGATGCTTAGTTGGCAAAATGTGTAAGCACAGAAGGCAGAGGAGGCGTTGATGCACAGAAACATTACCCTTGGGATAGAGCATCCCCAGACTTCTTCTACTCTTCATTGGTTCTTTTTTATTCATTGCATGCCCCTTGGGTTGGAGCTGAATTTCAAGATATGTAAGCAAGAAGCAATGCTGCAAGCTGTTTTAGCTGTTCATCTATTTTTGCTAAAGGGACATGTTTTCTTATTCTGCATGGATAATCAAGAAGTACATGATGATTTTTTTTTTCTTACCTTTTACCATATACCCACTAGAATCCTAATTTACCGGTCCTTTTCCATCACAAGGATAGTCACATACAGAGTATTAAACCTATGAAGTACCGAGATCCGGTGGGGAATGTACAGACGCAGGCAAGGGCGTACTGGTCTGGAAGGCTGCTGACAGACAGATTGATGTAGTGCTTACACCTCTGAGAGATGATGAATGACTTTTTGTGCTGCTTGGAGTTGGCAACTCCCCTCCAGTGGGGGAAAAAACTTGGCCCTAAAGAGCGGAGTACAGAGTTTGGTAGCAAAAGCGGAAGATCAAGATGGCTCAGGTTGCATTTACAGTAGGATGAGGTTATAAACCCCTCAGCTTAACATAACACTGGAAAATCCTCCCAAATAAGTCAACGCGAGTAGGAGAGGGTGTCTCTTTGGATCCAAAAACATTGAAGTATTTCATGCTGCTGTTCCCGGAGACATAAGAGTGCTCCTGTATTCAGAGAAAATCGCGAAATTGTTTGACAGTTGATGCAAAAATGACCAGTGTGTTACAGAGTTTTGGACTTGTGAATGTAAGCTGTCCAAATAAAAGTATAGAGTTCAAATAGTATTGACAATTTTAAGATATCCAGCTAAAGAATGATATATATTTCAGTAAAATACTGTACTTGTTGAGTGCAGTGCAGCTCTTGGAAACTCAAACTTTGTCTTTCATCATGGAGCATACCTATAAACTATCACTTTTTCTGCTTCAGTTCTCCCAGCAGGTTTTAATATGCCAGCGGCACAAACGACTTGACAGTAGATTATAGTTTAAAGGACTCTAAGACACAGAACCCGGTGATGATTAACAGCATGGACGAGCGTGCGCTGGTTGGCTACGAAGGTCAGACAAATTAAGGTTGGGGTTTTCTACTTACACATGGTAGTGTCTCCGCATAGCTTTAATCCAAGGTCCAATGTCAACAGTAGATTTTAAGTTGAAGTTTTGACAGGATTTGATCGTTTCAGTATGTTCTGTGTGGTTTAAAAATGACTACATAGGGAATTTAGTGCTAAATATAGTCTGCTTGAGTATAAATAGTAATTTCTGAACTTGCTGCTGTATGGCTTTCATGAGAATTGGAATAGCTGTCAGAGCAATTTGCCGGTGGCAGTAAAGTTTTTTATTTTTTTCTGCGAGAGCTTCTTGCAACCTTTTTTGCATCTTCCAAAGTCGCTTTAGCCTGAGGCCTATCAGTGGCTGGTGTGGAAGCATCGCATTAGGCCCAGTGTCAGCGAGGAGATGGATGGACAGTGGCCCGCTCAGCTGGCGCTGCAGTCGCACAGGCTGCTTTTTCAACATGCCAGCAGTGGGGAGGATGGATGGAGAATTCTGATGTTGGGAGAATGTGGATTAATGAGGGGCGTCTAGTGACTGATGGGGCAACATCAGTAGATGGGTGTTTCAATTTCAGCCGCCTACTCTTTGTTAGAAACTCTTCTGCTCTTCCACTCAGGGCGTCTGGTCATTTTTGTCCTCCCTGAGGGACCTTTTAACCTTTGAACGGTTTAAGGCTTGTTTTAAAAAAATCTACATTTTAGATGTAAAACTACCTTTGTTTTATGTTGTCAGAATAAATGGGGCCCGTTTTTCTTCCTTGTCAGTCCGAGGTGTTAAAAGACACAAGGGTCTCCTCCTCCAGCTAAGCAGTCCCGTGACGCCAGGTCGTAAATTGTGGCCTCCATTCCCTCCGGGCTCCCCTCGTTGCCCCCTTCTCTCCTTCCTCATCCTATTCAACCTGCCCAGTGGGACCATTATAATGAGAATGATAGTATGTGTCTGCGTTGGTGCCTGCTACCTCCACACTGCTGTCTGAGGTGGGTGAAGGGGGGGGGGCGCACTTGTGGAGGAAAAATCCTGAGGAGCAGAAGAAGGAATAGGAAAGGCTGTAGATGACAGATGAGAGGAGGAATGAACCACTGAGGGGAGAGGGCAAGAGAGGAGAAGTGAGGAGAGGGGGTGGGACACAAGGAGCACATTAAATATTTATGGGTCTACTCCCTTGGCTAATGGGAATTACATCTGTTTTAATTATTGATAGCCTAACCGTCTGTCTTTATAAGGATCTCCTCTGGGGGACTGAGCGGCCTGACAAATGTGTTCCTTTGTTGTTGTTTATGTATGATATCGCAGCACATGTGGATTAGTGCATGACACTCTGCTAATGATATTTTGTAGAAAGCAATGACTCCTAAATAAGACTTCTTTCATCTGATTCATTATAATAATTGTATTTAATCATGCGTTTGTATAAGAAACATAATCAAGTTTTTTTTTTTAGATTTATAATTGATGTCATTTTATGTCTTTCTGTGGAGTAGGCGGTTGTTGAGAGAGTTTTTGTATTGGTTTCAAGAAGCAAAATATAGCCATTTACAGGTGTTACATTGTAGATATCCAGGAGGATTAATCTTTGGAAAATGAACAAATGCACGTGTGCACATAGGGAGGAGTGTTTAAGTCCATTTTTTCCTCACACAGAAAGGCTTTTTCTTCCATGGGAACCAAATTTTTGTGTTAACTGAAACTTGGCCGGCTTGAGTTTCTGCGCTTTTCTCTTGCCAGTCATCTCTTGAGTCTTGTACTGAGATCCGTTGCCAACTGGCCCCCAGTCAGCAGCATTGTGAGAAGGTATCGGTGAAGCAGATGGCACAGAGAAAGCCCGAGGTATCTTCAAGAACCAGAGGTCCCGGCTTCGCTGCAAGTCAGAGGAATATTATTTTCACTCGAGATAAATTCCGGCTGGTGCAAGCATGTTTTTGTTTTGTATTTCTCTCTGCGTGCCAAGGTATGCATGTATGTAGCTGCACTTTCACTCCCACCTAAACTCCACAATGTTGCTATATTTTTACGAGAGAACTTTACCTTCATCTGAGGGGCCTTAGGTACAAAATTTTTAAAATACCTGCCTCTACCTTTAGGCTCAGCTGATTTAGGCAGTTTAGTCAGACACAAAAAACATCTGCTCAAATTTATTTTAATTGTTACACGTGTAGAGATTTCTTGGACTGTCCAGTCATGTAATGTACAGATAGATAGTTGCACGGTCATATTTGAAAGATTTAGAGCCCCTCAAGGATTGGCCTTTTCTCACTGATTTACAGTCTGGCCGCTGATTAATGGACCCTATTAAAACATGTCTGGTGGACGGGCTTTGTTGGAGGAGGTAGAGTAGATGAGTGGTGGGGATGGGCGAGGGCTCATCCTCCCTCTGATGGATGGTCTCAGAAATGGTCCTTACCACATGTGTCATGCGGATCCCGGAGACATATTGATGTGTAGCAAGAGAGGGATGCTGGAACTGTTAGAGCCGGTTAAATCAATGAGGGCGAGGTGAGAGGAAAGATGGGAGGGACGGGATACAAAGCATGGAGGAGGCAAAATTTTTCGGTGCACTCAGACGAAATTCTAGGCGGACACAGAACGACAGTTGGTAAATTCATCAAGGCATGAACTGAAAGGCACTAATAGGGCGATAAGTGGATCTAAATGAAGAGAAGTGGTCTATTACCTTACACTGAGGTTTTATCTTCCTAACAGAGCATTATCATCCTCATTAGAATGTGTCCCATGGTGAATTATTGATCACATATGCAGAGATAAGTCTCCCACCAAAGCCTGCATGCTGAGCTTTGAGGTAGAAGCATGCTCCTCCATGCTGGGAGCTGCCACACAAGACACAAGGACACAGATAAAATCTGCTAATCATTGTTGACTCATGGCTCATTGGTATTAGCTCCAATGTAAATGTATATCTTACATGTTAACTGATCTTCCTTCACTGCTTTTTAGTTAAATTAAATGCTGAGCCCAAGACTATAAGGTTTATTCTTGGCCCTGACAGATGTTGAGGATGTCGATGCTAACTAATGGAAATATGGTGATTAAAATGACCATTTTCTCTCTGCTCTTGGCACTATTGTGTCAGAGCCTCAAGTATGAGGACAAAGGAGATGTCTTTATTCTCTTTGGTCTTCTTTTTTAGCCTGTCTTATTATTGTTGACCCAATGTTCCCATATATCAGCAGGCAATAGCTGTCGTTTTCCTTATAGCTGTGAATTGTCTGTTAAGTGAATTATCACAAGGATTGCCTTTGTCCTGACAGAGTCTACGTTAAACTCAATAGGAGTTGCAGAATACACTGTATGAGATGATCTGAAGGAGTGTCTGAGGAGCATGTATTTCTATATTATTTTTGCATTATATCTTGTGTTTAAAGGAAAAAAAAAATAATTCAAAACCCATTTGTGCAACTGTCACTTATTTGCAATGCAAATTAAATGCTGATGTGTCAGCTCCGCAAACTGATACTAAAAATGCGGATCATTGGCCTGCTGAAAATAAATATGAGATGATAATTATGGAGCCCGCCGTTGATAGTCATGAATTCATTTCTCACCCTTTGCTGGAAACATAAGTCTTGAACCTGGCTGCTGTTGTGTGTATGTGGGGATGCACATGTAGAAGCTGCATATGCCATGACCAGGTCAGGGTCTTTTGGCCCATTAACTTCTCTCTCTTAGAGGGGCCGGCAGACAACAAGATATGGAACATGATCAATCCTACTGCTCTCTAGGTCAACCAGTCGGGCTTTTTTTGCCTGCCATTTGTTCCCTCTGTTTACATTGGATTTCCATCACTCTACATATGACAAATAGGCACTCATTTCCAGTTGTCTGGCATCCTGATTGAAGGAGCCGTCTCAAGGTTGCAGACACCTCTGAAACAATCCTTGTCTTTCATTGGAGAAAACAAGCAGAACCATTTTTATTGAGGCTTCATAAAATTCATGTAAGCCTGTCCTGCAAGAGAAGAGTAAGATTCATCTCCACCTAAATAGTTCCTCGTCCAACATTTAACATTTATAGTAATTGTTCATTGTTCTTGTAATGGAGTAGCTTATTAAATTTCAGAGTCTTAGATCTTGATAAGCTGCTCCATACATTGCAAAGACATAAGCAGTTCTATCTGTGCCTAAGGAAACAAAGGGAGCAGTTGCCTGGTAAGTTGTGAAATAATTGAGTGTTCGGTCATTGATTTTCTTGTCTCTCTCCTCTTTCAGGTAAGTGGATGTGTTTTGCCGCGAGGGGTCTGAGAGGCTGTGGGGTGGTAAGTGTGGAATCATTTTGAACACAGAATCATTTCTCAACACAGGACAAGCTCCCACTCCTCTTTATATCCAGACATGCAGAATGAATCGCTGCTTGCCCAGAAACCATATTTTTGTATCAAAGGTGGTATATTATACCCCCAACATGCTCTTCTTTTCCCTCTTTTCCTTTTTTTGCAAGTTAATGTAACTCATGTGTCTTCAAGATGCTTCAGTTTCAGCTCAAAATATAGCATGTTTTTCTATCCCTGGGCACATGTGGCTTTAGATTTTCCAAAAAAAAATAGACCCGTCGGCGTATGTAGTTTTGAATGTAAATGAGCTGCTCCTGCCCACTCCTTCCTGAAATAAGCCAAGTTGGTTGGAGATGTTTTAGAGTAGAGCTAGATTTCTGGTTCTGCATTTAAACTATGGCCTTGTGCCCCAAACTTAATCTGATGCAGTGAGCTGATACACTTCCTAGAAATGTAACCCTAGCATCGCGGACTGCCTTACAGCCAAGTTTGATTTGACATGTTTATACGGCATTTTATTTTGCTTACTAAAAAAATGCAATGGGCAGTAATTCTGTCTCAGTCTCAATACTAATGCAATTAACATGTGTGTGCCATTTTTTTCTTTTTTATAGTTCTGTAAGTGCTTGCGAAACAGACTGAGTCGGTTCATTTATCATAGACACCATCTCCTCCAATGCCTTTATTGTTTTCTGCATTCATTTTGTTAAATTTAACACTCAGGAATCATTGGACCGGGCCCGGGCCCGAGCACGTTTGACCACAAATTTTGTCCATGTGAATGCAAACAGGCCGGGCCTGGGCGCGGCACGGGTGGCCCAGATTGGGAGGTACTCCAGGACCCGGGCCACCCGTGCTCAAGCACGGATGGGTGGCTTGTGAACGCAATCCGGGCCGTGCCGGACGTGACATGTGGGCTACAAGCGGAACTGATCAAAGCAACATCCGACCCTACCGGCAGGTTTAGCATTAGCAAAACCATTAGCTTCACTGTAAACAAACGTCGTGAGCGCAAAGCAATTACTGTGGAGTGATTTAAAATGGCCAAAACGTAAAACATGACTGCCTGGCTTGCATCCATAGTGGAGAAGAAAATACTAAGTAAAAGGACGAGTTCGCTTTGTTATTGATAGACATAAGGCTGAAAACGTAAGGCTTTGCTGCTTCCTCGGTTGTTAGCTATCGGCCAAGTTTCCTCAACATTGCCACCTAGTGTTCTGGCGCCGACATTATCAAGCGTGCCCGAGCCTGGTTCAAGCACTGGCATGTGAACACAAATCAGGAGTAATCGATCCCGGGCACGGCACGGGCCCGAGCACGCCATGTGAAAAGACCCTAAGACGACCTAGCAGCGAGACGCAGCAACGTAGCTTCTCCGTTCCAACTTTATTGGACAGGGCAGGCTTCACTCTAGAACGCAGTTTTTAAATCGTGTTTTTTGACCAAGTAAAACCAAACTTATGAGGGGAAATGTACGGCACACTTTTTCATGTATGTTACCGTGATGTTTGATGCAGAAAAAAGCTGCAAAAACTGACTTTTATAGCTAACGTGCTAGCAACCAGAAACTAACAAGTTCTTCTGACAACAGAGCT
>JAVQJG010058842.1:0-13473 GCA_036024015.1 Craterocephalus amniculus | reverse complement strand
AGACAGACAACCACTCACACTCAAACCTAGGGAGAATTTTAAAGTGCCCAATTAACCTCACATGCATGTCTTTGGAAAGTGGGAGGAAGCCGGAGTACCCGATGAGAACCCACGCATACACGGGGAGAACATGCAAACTCCACACAGGAAGGCCGGAATCCTGACCAACTTGGGACTTGAACCCACGGCCTTCTCACTGTGAGGCAGCAGTGCTAACCACTACACCACCGTGCAGCCCTAATAGATAAACAGTCTTGAATATTGTCTGAAAACAACTAAACAGAAGCTGCCTTTGACACATTTTTTCCCAAAATGATCTGACTATCACAACAATAAAAACAGGTTAAAAAAGAAAATCAGAAAGCTGCTAACTCACTATTAATCTTGATGAATGATGGCCAAAATCATGACCTCATTTCCAACTAGATTATTCATTTCAGTAAGGCATGAAAGAATTATTTGCTATTTTAGCCACTGACCACAACCAGTTGTTCTTAGTGGAAACTCTGACCTCATCAAAAATTTCATTAAGGTGATGGGACAAACTAACATGACTATAAAACAGGTGTTTCATTGGTGTGTTATCATCACTTCACTGCTATCATTCATTTGTAAGCAGCTTGTGTATTCACCACTAACTGGCTCTCATGGACCAGACTTCCTGGGTTTAATGGGCCTTTTTACCCAGAACAGAATCCCAGTGATGTCAAAGCAGTGCAGCTTACCATAACTCCCACCATCATCATCTATGGAAGCTGATGAAGTTCCTTCAGTGGCAAAAGTTATTCAGGAAGTTTCTGGCCAATGGACAACAGATCAATATATTTCATGTGTTTCGGTCAGGAAAGGAAGTTTTGTACTGAAGATTAAGACAAATTAATACCTATTCAGGTACAGAGACTACAGCATAGGGATTGGCAGTTAAATTTTAATCGGATCTGCACATTGTTTCTTGGGTTGCAGATCTACCGAGTTTTATGGACCAGTCAGACCAGTAAATGAACTTTGTTGGCCCAAAATTCTTGTTGGCCCACCGGAAAAATGCCCAGTAATGCCAGATGACCAGTCCATCTCTCACTGTAAGGAATAAAAATTTCCAGATTAAGGCACAAATTCAGCATAGCCCCTTCAACATTGAATCTTTTTTTTTTTTTGTTGTTTTTTTTGTGAGTGTTATATGAGGTTGATTTTAGTCTTTTTTTTTTCTTCCGATCAAGCTGCATAGTGACTTATTGGTCAGTGAGAAGTGAGGACACTCTCTATTTTTTATTAAAAGAGAAGTAAGATGTCTGCATTACATAAAGTATGTTAGTTGGGAAATTTACATTTTATTTGGGCTTTTACTAGTGGTGCATTTATCCGTGATCCGTACGGAACGCTCTACACGGTTCAGCATGGTATCGACACTGGCTTTACTATAAATAAAGTTGGGTGTGTAGACCAAGAGACCATCAAGAATTCCTGTATATTTCCACAGGTCATAGATGGCTTCCCTTTAAACCTGATTCATGGGTTCCCCTCTAATCCCAACTGGTACTCTTGTATTCAGGACTAAAGTTGCTTGCTACCCAGATAGTAGAAAGACCTTCCGTCGCTTAAACACAAAGACAAGCACACACAATTCGCCTTCAGGTCTCCATTCCTACTGTGCCATTTGAAGAGCTCATTTTATCCGCACCTCAACTTCTCCACCTTGTCCGGCCCTTTGCTTGTAGCTCAGGTCCGCCTCACTTCTCACGTGTTGTAGCTGGTTGTGCATGTAGCTCAAATAATCTGGTGCTCTCTCCAGCATTTTGTTCCACATGCTTCATTCACTTTCCAGACAAAAAAAATGAAGCCTTAAAGAGCTGTCAAGTGGATGGGAAGTTTTAACACAACAGTTTTTCTTTATTCTTGGATAAAACCACGATTCCATTATGGGATCAGAGCGTACTCTCTCATTGAATCAATCAATCAATCAATCAAATCTTTATTTATAAAGCGCCTTTCAAATGTGACTCAAAGCGCTTTACATTTAAAAACATTCCCATCCCGTCAACCACCACCCAATCCTTGAGAGAAAATATAGCATCTTTTCATCTTTGGAGCATGCTACCTTTTCTTGAGAGGAATATCGACTCCATTATGCTATGATTTGAGCTGACTCCATCCAAGTACTACTCTTATAATTCACAGAACATTTCACCAGTGAATAACAGATGTAAGAGGAGAAAGCTGGATGTGCAGTATAGATAAGCACAGACTTTCTCTTCAAGGAGACAGGCCTACTTGTTTCTCACTTCTAAAAATCTGCATTTCAGAGCTCCAAACCACAAACTGTGTTAAAGGTGTGTGTTTGTAGCCATGTGGGAAGTAAAAACAATCAGGGTCTTCTGAGCAGAAGCAGAAAATTCAGAATTGAATTGAAAATTTGACTTCTATTTTTTTTTTCTGGTGTAAAATTATTTTCAGTATGTTTAATTTATATATTTTAACACATAAATTTTGAAAATATTTTAACATAAATGTTATGTAACATTGTGTGCAACACTGAAACAAAATTATATGCTGAAGATTATTTATAATTTGGCACTGATTTCTTAAATAATGACGATAAATTTAAAGAAAATTGAACCAGTTCTTCATTTTTCTAACACCTCAGCTGCCATTTTTAATACTAGCTGTTCATTATATTTGGGCAACATACAGTAGCTTCACACTGATACACCTGCAGAGAACTGTTAAAAAAATATATATTTCCATTTCACTGTTATCATCAACCATTGTTACCTGCGAAAACAGGGATTTAGCAACAATTTATTTGTTGGACTGAGCTGGTGACTTTTGTTTTGTTATATATAAACTTATAAGATAGTAATGTTTTTAAGTGTTTTGCTTATTCCACGGCCTCAATGATAATGTAAATGCAGGGTTAAACTTACATTATAAACATGTTTCACCTAAATGTAAAGTTTATTAAATTAATAACACAGTGAACCTTAAATTACACAGAAACAAGTCTTTACGATGCCTAGTCTCCTTTCATTCATCTTCTCTGAGGAGAAAAGAGGAACTTTGTCAGATATAAGAATAAAGTGCAAAGCAACTTTTTTCCCCCTTTTGAAGAAGTAATTATCAGAGTTTGGTTCATTTTCTGTTGTCACAAACATTTTGCAGCTGAGTGGGACAAACTGCAAAACACACTTAATAAATCTTTAGGAATTCAAACTTTTCTAAATAATTAAGGGTGAAAGATTACCAGCTCCTTTGGAAATCCGTAAAACTCCAGCTGCAGACGTGATCTGAATACCCTCACTCAGCTGTGCTCAGCAACACATGGAAATATATTTTGCTGACATGGTTAAACTCATGAAACTGATGCTAATTATTCCTGTAGCAGGTATCTCAGCTGAGAAATTATTGGAAGACTGGTAAATTTTATGACTTCGTCTCTGAAGTCAGTTTAATCTGAGACATAGACCAGATTTCTTACTTTTATTCCTCATGTTCATATTGAAATGTAGGACCTGATTGTTGCTGTATTAGTTGAAGAAAAATAGTATATTGTTCTCCCATTCATTCATCTAGAGAGGGAAACAGCACAAGTCCCCCTACTGGACCCTGGAGATAACACTGATGGATCGACCCACTCAAAAAACAAACAAACAAACAAACAAAAAAAGCCTGCAATGACTACAGCCAATGTGTGAAAACGAATGTCCTTTAGATATCCATCATACATGCAGGAGCACTTGTACAAATCTGCCTCTTCAGGCTCAACAGCAGCAAGCGGCTCCTACAACAGACTGCAGAGCTCAGAAAAGAGTGAACAGGAATAAAAATTCCCTCTTTCTGTCACACTCGTTTCCTCCACTCTTTTCCTTCCTCCATTGACACATCCTAGCAACTCAGTTCATTGTAGCAGCATTCGCTAATCAATTTCAAATAAATAGTCATATTCACAAGGCTTCACCCTCTGCGATGGCTCTGCAAGCATAACTGCTTTGCATATCAATGTGCACTTGTTCAACCCCATTGGACCTGCCCTGATTAAAGCTTAGTGATCAAACGATTCTTCATTCACTTTTTAATTTTTTTAAAAGAGTGTATCCATTTTTTTTTTCTTGTGGCAGCTTCCCCGACACAATGTGGTTGCAGATGAATATGCAAAAGCAAATCTCTGGAGCCACACGGACTACAGCAGCTATGTTGCATCAACAGTGTTCCAACTATTTTTACATCCTGTATCGGGAATTGCAGGATGTTAAGGTTCTGCTTAGCTATATTCCAGCTGCATGAACCTAACTACCTTTCCATAGCAACCAAGATGAAATAGACTTACCATCCACTTGTAGCACAAATCAGCTTCTAGATGGAGAGGAGTCATGTTTTACAGAGATGCTATAATTTGTACAATATTTGTACAGAATCACTGCCATGACCTGTACTAATCAACATTAGGCTGGTTTTCGACTGAATGTTGAAGCTCAATAAGTCCTTCGTATTTTTGTTTTCCATTATACCATCTGGTAACAGGAACACATTTGATAATTTGGTAGTAAAATTAAAACAGTGCAGGCCACTTATGGGTCAGAGAAAATCATTGTTGGAAATGTCATTTGACATACAAACATCTTTATTTACTCCACTGTTCTTTTTTGCCAGTTTTATTTCAGCTGCCAAGAAATGACCACAGTCCAGGTATCAAAAATGTACCAAAGACAGTTGTCACTTTATATTCACACAGGGAGATTAATGCAGATGGTACTGTCTGCAATGGGAAACAAAGGAAGTACCTGGTGACAAAAATGAGTAGAGTTCAATCATATTGAGTCATACCAAGTAATGGAAAAGCATTTATCCTTCTCTATGAGCTTAACAGAACACCTGTTGATAATGTATCAGGAGAGATTAAAATGATTTCTCAGTTCTAATAGAGGGGTTTTAAAATTCTCATTAGTTTTTCTCTTGTATTCGTAATTTTTCTAGTTTACGCTTACTCTGGTGAGGCCGGATGGTTTCAGTTCAATCAATGTTTATCCAAGTTTTTGATGTAATAAAGACTTAATGAAAAACATCACCCTTCTAAGCACATTTACAGGTTGCAGATGTGATGATTGCATGCATTTCGTTAGACAGAGAGCAGCTAGAAAATCACTACAATAAACATCCCCAGAAAAATATAATCTGTATTACTTCTTATCCTTATTTTTATTTATCTATTTGACATTTACCATAAAATTGTCGCACAAATCCTATAAATATAGAGGCCATTTAGACAAATGACACCTTGATTTGTCATGTACATGAAATGTGCTATACTTAAACTTGTCGTACCTTTATTTCAGCAACCAGGTACCAAAAAAAAAAAAATAGATGAAAACAAATCATTAGTGTATTGTCAGGTAAAATTTTTCCAAATTAAATGTTTTCCCCTAATTCAGGTTTAGGGTTTGATACGAGATAACTGATTAAGAATTACATTTTTGTCATAAAAGTGAAATATGAAGTTTTAACAAACTTCCTAACATTGGCTTCTTAAATTCATGGATGTTTCTGTAACTCTGTAAACCTCTGTAACTCTTTTCCACATAATTTACAGTTGAAACCCTTTAGCGCATGCAGTGATGGCAAACTTTTGCTTAAACAGTACAGTAGGAGGCCATTACTAGTCAGTACCGTTTGCGTTTGTCCGTCCATGTCCCTGCATAAAAAACTGAGATGGGACATTACAGAGACAGACAGTGACTCACCATAAGATTTGGAAGGAAAGAGTGAATAGCATAGGGGTAGAAAGGAAAGACACTGACAGAATGACAGACATTCACAGACGGATGTGGAGTGATTGGCATGGGTAGAACCAGTGATTGATTGGCATAAAAAATATAACTGATAGCTGTGACAGCTTGGTGGTGATGGAGGCTGCAGTGTGTGTGCATGTTGGCGAGGGATAGCAAGTCACTTGACAATACGTCAGAAATGCAGCATGACTCTGTTTTTTCACTCATTTCCCCGCCGACCCATCCACACAATCTATCTCCCTTTTGCACACACACATACACTCCCAATAATATTCAGAAAAAAAATCATCCTCCTTTCTGCAACAGCCTTCAGTATTTGCTCTCTTCTGCCTTCACACTGACCAATTACAGTGGCTTGGATTCTCCTTTGTGGCTGGATATAAACAGCAGGCTCTCATCTACAATCAATGGCGACACTCACACCAATTAGCCAAGCCTAAGAAAGAGGCAGGGGGATTGCAGGAGAGTGTGCTCAAACAACACTAAGGATTGTGATGGCCATTGAAGATTGTCATAATTGAGGAAATGAATAACCACATTATCATTCCTTCTAAGAGTGCTTATGAGAGACTTTTAGAACCATTTCCATTTATATTAGCTGTTTATTTGCTCTACTATGACACTTGAGCCCAAAATAGGCTGAAAGAAAGACTTATGGGGTTGTATATATGATTAGCCCGACACAAATCTCTTTCCTGAACCACAATTACCAAAATGTATTCATTTGGGAGTCTGCAAAAAGCAGTTATTTTGGCATGCATATTTGCCAGAAAAAAGGGCTGAATACAGAAAAATATAGGAGCAGGATTATCATTTGAGTGAATGTGTGACCATTTGCTACCCGCTTCTCTGCGTGTGCGTGTACCTTTCAGTGTATTTCTGTCAGAATTCTACTGCATCTCAGTAAACCTCTGTAATTACATCCCAACAGAGGGAGGAATTAAACTCAGTTTCATCTGCTGGGATGATGAATATGACAGCATTCTGTTATATAGACTTCATATCTGCAGACAAACACACATAAATCTCTGCCTGTGATGGTGCTGCTCTGAAGGCTGTGTAATTAAACATTGTTATATGAGAAAGTGAATTAATCTATAGTCTGTGAATGTGCCATCAGGATACGGTTGATAGCTGGCTGTGTTAGAGAGTGGATGATTTGGCTGACAATGCTGGTCACATAAAACCTGGCGGAACTCAGTCGACGGTGAGCAGAAATGGAACATAATTTGCCGTGTTCCTAAATGGTGCCCCTTTTTCATTTTTTAGGGACAACTTTCACATTGATAAAGCCTGAAAATTCAAAAGACGTGACTAAAGACACAAAGTTAAGACGAGACGGAGGAAGTGTTATGACTGTGGGCGTTTTAGAGATTCTACATTTATGTTCAGTGCTAGTACAGTTCTTGCCTGGGCTCATTTAATTTAAGTTACTTGCTTCTTTAGAAGGTAATTTTCCATCATGACTCACTGTAATAATTAACCATAACAGTGGTTTAAGTGATTAGCAGTGTCATCTCCTGAGTTAATCCCTGGCCCCAGTCTTTGTTTGATTCACAATGGAACCACACATGTAATGGTGGAGGTCATGGACTGTGAATGATCTACCCACGTGTTGAGTTGGTGTCTCTGAACAACTGCTACTGTAACTCCACCCACAATATCCATTAAAAAACCTGAAAACTTTTGTATTATGTAAAATTAATAACACTGTATGAAACAATGCTTCATATATTTTCTAAATGCTCTGTAGAGCACTTAATCACATTTAATAGTGTGGTAATATGATGGTAATACATAAGTAACAACTGGGTCATACCCTGTTATTATTAAAGTAATATCCAGCTAGTAACAATGGGTGCATCTTGATAACAACTGACTAGAAATTAAGTTACAGGGTAATAAGGGGACCCAGAGAAATTAGAGGGAAACTAATTTAGCAATTACACTACTAGTGTGGTGACATTGTAGTAATTATGTGGTAAATGTCTACAGAAGGTAAATGTATATTTCACAAAATTTTCTAATACAGTGACAGAAATGTCATAACTTAATAACAATTAAAAAGTTTCTATGTAATAAACATGAATCAAGACTGCAAAGTGATCAATGACATGTTTCCATTTTTCCCATGCATGTGCACAGGGTTTTGCATACCAAAGATGAGAAGGAATACACAGGCTGTTATTCACAAAGCATAAGCAAAAGTGTAAGAGCCAGCATCTGTGATGGCTTAAGTACATTAATGCCATCTGAGAAAATGGATGCTGATTTCTCTTGTAAAACTGCAACAATAAGTATGGCAGTTCCAAATGATTAAGCAGTGTAGTGAAAAGAAAGAGAAATATCTCCGGATTTTACCTTTACCCCCAACATTTCTGAGTTTATTGTGGTTATCAACTTCTAAATTGAACATAATTCATAACAAAATACCTTTGTTCCTTTGCATGATAAATACAGGTTTTAAAACATTGACAAAATGCAAATATAAAATGCTGCATTTTAGAAAATGTCTCAACATTTCTGAAAAAAAACAAACAGGATTTGTATGATTATTCCCAAAAATGATATCCAAAAGGTTAAGAAAAAATGCTTAACGGGATCAAACGTCAGAATAAACATTTTCTCTATTCTTCTTGGACAAAAACATCTCTTAAGCATCCTGTGAGGGTTTTAAATTGTGTATTTTTTGTGCAAAGTCTAGTTATCATCTGTGCCTACCCATTTATTTAAATCAGGTTCATCATTTTAAGTCAATGTAATGTTATCTGAATTTATGGCTATATTACTCTGTATGTGTCTGAGTATGTATGTTTTGAATGTGCACAATCTTTTTTTTGTCCTACTGAATGAAGACCTATGGGAACCAATTAGAGTGTAATGGTGGAGATGACAAAAAGAAGCTCAGTTTGGTCCAGCCCACCCACTTCTCCCTTATACCCCCACAGCTTGATGGCCAAACAGAGGTTTAATAAGAGAGGTGTCTGGCACTCTCATCTCCTCTCAGACACACAGGAAGCCCTGTGGTCACAGAGTTTGGGTTTAGATGAGGTCAGTGCCCTCATGGGCTCAGCTGGAAGAAAGAAGACAGTGAAATTAATGGACATGAGACCAGAGCGTAAGGGAGCCAGTTACTGAGCTGAAGCCCTACATGTGTCTTAGAAATATTATATAACAGAATATGAGATGAGATTGCTGATAAAAATGAGTCCTATAACTGGCAAGTAGACCCAACTCTGCTGAGAGGAAATGTGATTGAACAGTTTTGCCTTTCCACCTTCCATCTGTGAAACGATGACTAAGCTCACCAATGACTACATTTATGCAATTTCAATATTGTGTGACTTTGCTGAAATGGTTGTTCAGTATTGCAGAAATGTATGTATAATTAAAGATATGTCAACTTAACCAAGAAAACCAGAGGCTCAGAAGAGCAATTATCAGATAATTACACTGATTCTGTTTAAATTTTACATGCAGTAATGGAACTAAAAGTGCTGAACAGCAGACGAGCATTCAAAAATGTCCTTTTTACCTTCAACATGGGCAAGGGGGAAATCTCAAAGCCTGCAGGTGGAGCAGTGCAGCAGCATCTACTGAACTGCAGGTCAGAGTACAGCAGTGAATAATGATGACACTGCCATGTTGCAGTACAGGAGCCTTGCTGCTGGGAGGTGACAGTGCAAACCATGTTATCCCATTCTGCAATGCAGCTTTAGGACCATTTTTGTTTGGGTTTGGAAATGGAATAGGAAACAGAAAGGTAGGTATTTTGCATCTTATTGGCAATTTGTGCAGTAAAATTCATTCCAAACCTCAAGACATGCTGCATACTGTCTTATATAAAACCCTAAACAACGCTGAAAGGTTTGAAAGAGTTCCAATATATGTTTGCATTTGTTTCTGCAAATGTGGCTGTTGGTAAGAAGGCAGAAAAATCATTTTCCAATTCGGAGATTGTTAGTTTAATTCTGAATACTGCAAATTGGGGTCATTATCGAGTTATGTCAAAGTTTACTGACCCTGTGCCCTTTGTCTTCCTCAGCTGTTCGTCTTGTTGGATAAAAGGAATAGCTTCATGAATTAACCTAATGTTCCCATCAATGTTGATTCACTGTTAACACAGTATTGAAATGCAACGATCTAACTTCATCAGAGTAGTCAGAGTTTAAAGGCCTATTTAGCATCTAGACTTTAGTGGTGTGTTTTTGAGCAAATACGCCGTATGGCCAGAGCAGTACGGAGTAAAAAAGGAAGATGGAGCCGGTGCTTGTCTTGGGCAGAGCCGGTTGGCAGCACTACCTGGTGGAGGTGTGGCAGCGATAGTGAAGTCTGTTTGCTGTCAGGACACTGGTCTGGACCATGTCATGTGGTGAATCCTTGCAGAACTAGTGCTAGCACATTTGGTTTCCTGTGCCAGAAGGTGGATGTTCTGGAGATGAGTATGCATTCCTTGAAGGATGTCCAAGGGAAGACAACGGAGAGTCCGATCAGCAGCTGGTCAAAGCCAGCTAACGTCAGTAATCACCGGTGGTTTAATGTAACAGAGGACAAATAAATAAAACAGGACTATGATGGAAAAGATGCAAACAGTTTGGATTTGTATGTTATGTGTCGAAACGTTTATTTTGATGCCTGCTGTGGGCGTACTAATAGCTAATTACTAGCTAAACATGACATTTAGATTTATGAGTGCTGCAGTCTGAGCTGAAATGAGTTTGATAAGAGGCTCGAACAGGAATGTAGTTGTAGAGCTACGTTTGTGTATAAGGTCTGTTTTGGAGTAAAATTATGGTTCATGTCTTAGTAGCTGCTGACTTAACTTTTCCTGTCGATTCTGCTGGCCTGCTGTCATTACAGTGGACGGATCCGCTGTTAGCGTGTTGTAGAGCTCACGCTATAGGCAGAGAAAATAAAAACAAGGAGCTGCTTCAGGCTTTAGTCTGTTGGTCTGGCAGACCACAAGCTGGCCGAACTCAAAAGTTTTTTGCTCTTCGTAACCCTTTTTCACAAAATGCTCACAACAGATCCTGGAGTCAGGCCTATCGGAGGGTTCTTCTTCCTGGGAGCAGCAGTAGTAGCTGTTCGCCGATTCAGAGGAAGTTTGTGAAAAATGTGCTGTTTTTTCCTTGGCATGAACTCCCTGAAACATGTTTTCACACCCAGCATCAATATAGTGGTGTTCCTCCTTTTTTCTTTTTATCTCCTTGGGCACTCCAGTCTCCAAGGTTCACTCCGTTTCTCTTTCACTGCGATGCAGACAAGGAGAGTCATGCAAACCACTGAACCAACCAACCCTTTGATGTCACAGTTTAATACTGCAAGATGGTGCCACCATGCCATCAAAAGATAAAATGGCATAAGATTTTTCTTTAGGTTTATATTTTCTAAATTTATAATATTAATTATAAATTATAAATTTAAGATTCAGTAATCACATAAATCCAGATCTTGTTATTTGTTAGTTCATGATTGGCAATACTGATATAATTTATCCTGCGTTAATTCATTCACAAAATCATCATAACTCATGCATTAAGTAAGGATTACCTACTGTTCCAGTCAAATGTTAGGGCACACTTTAAAGTATATATACACATATACAAATATGGACATGTTGCCACATGTAAACTATGGATTATCTTGTTTTATTATCTAGCCTTAAGTTGACATTTCTTCAGGCATTGAATCTAAGTCCAAAGTTGCATTCATGCATTTATTTATTTATCTATCTATTTGTTTGTTTATCCATTTATTTATTTATGCGTTTATTTGTTTATTTTCCCTTTTTCAGTCTCCATCTATCCCATCTCAAAACCGGGTTTTCTTCCCTTTGAGATATCATTCTACTTTGTTTGCATTGTCACTTTCTGTGAGCTCCACAAGTCTCTCCTCCTCTGCTGTTTCTCTGGCACCAGAGACAGTTCGGAAACATCTAAAGTCTTTCCATCACTCAGCAGGTTTTGGCTGTGTCATTCTAAGCTCCCTCAACTTGGATTTTTTGTTTTGTTTTGTTTCTTTCAAGTTTTCTCACACACAAAGCTTACAGGGTTCACTGAAGGGCTTCTTGTATGACTCACAGCGAGTGAGCCACCATTACAATTGACTCACATGCAGCTCCTTTGTCCAAGAGCTAGGATTTTAACAGGAATCAGAGGTTTGGGATCCAAATGTTTTATGAGGGAAAGCTGAGAGGAAATCTGAAACACAGTATCACTTTTCCACAAGCATTCTTATAAATGTAGGGTGTAGAATGTTTTTTGTTTCTTTTTTTTATAGTATTAGTCTTTTAGTGGATAACCAGTACAGTGCTAACAAAGGCAAGGGATCATACAGTTTGTCATAAAACAAATATCTTAGAGTAAACTACACAAACAACAACCAGTCTGCCATTAGGGAAAAGGCTCGACTTATATTTAAACATTATGTTTTGGAAAGACGTGTGTTATTTACAGGATGGACAAAAACACAAGCTTAGCTCCACCGGATGAATCTTTAACAGCTATGAACTTGTGTTGTGCAGCATCCTGAATGCACGCCTACCAGTAGCGCCACTCCCACAACTTATTATGTGCCATACCTGGGAGTATTTAAGACAAAGAGCGTGGGGTGCACAGGGCTAACGCAAGCCAACAGAGGTATGTTTTGTATTTTTTTATTAAGTTTTTAAGCATGTTCTGCTTCTTTTTTTAAATTGTAAACAGTAGCGATGGCAGGAATGGAGCATTCAGGATATCGAATCACTCGGAGCAGTTGTTCCGAAAAAGGAATCAATCTTTCGGAATATTCCGAACACATCACCACGGTGACATCTGGTGGCCAAAAAATATGGTTTCAAAATATTGAACTCGAAGTTCAATAAGTGGAGTGTTTTCATGTGTGGGTCGTTTTGTCTGTTGCAAGCTGTTGTGTTGGTTTAGAGTTAAATTTGCATGGAAGGACGTTTCATTTTAAACAGTTTGTATTGTTGGAAAATGATTCTGTATATTTAACATGTAACTGCAGCCTCTACCTTCTGTGTAACTCCACCCACTGCCAAACTTTTGACAGTCAGTAGCTCAAGTGAGAGATGATATACAGATTTACAAAGCAGTCTTTAAAGGTGGAAGACTTTTCCCCCTTTCAGAATCCCCTCAGCTAGACACCACAGCAGTGGAAGTGTAAGGTGGTCCTGACCTGACCTGGATCAGTTTCAGCCATCACCGCTGGCCGCTGTCAGAGTTGTCACAGCTCTGACTGCTGGGCTGGCTGCAGCCCATCAGAGGCCACGATCTGAATCAACTTACTTCAGAGTGACTGTGGACATTCTGAATATGGTAGCATGTTCTATAAACCAAGCTGAAAGATTCAGCCCCGTGAACCTATCATTCTCAGAGCAGTAGCAGCCAGTGTGCAACCACCTTTACAGTGGCTGCCAGCAGTCAGTTTGCAACCAGTGTGTTGGCAGAGGACCAGTCTGGACAACTCCACAGTAGCTTCAAACACTAACAGACTCTTCGCAACCAGTCCGTCAGTGTTTATGGCCTGATTCGACCAAGTTCAAAGTGCCTGCAGACATTCTGAGTCTGTTTATATGCAGTGGTGTTTTCTCCCAGAAGCAAAGGGAAGCACAGCCTCCTCTATTTTTTGTTTATGTCCATTCATTTATTAATTTCCAGACCGTGGCCGTCATTGTTCTGAAACTCTTAATTTT
>JAVQJG010058839.1:0-22963 GCA_036024015.1 Craterocephalus amniculus | reverse complement strand
GTGTGTGTGTGTGTGTGTGTGTGTGTGTGTGTGTGTGTGTGTGTGTGTGTGTGTGTGTGTGTGTGTGTGTGTGTGTGTGTGTGTGTGTGTGGTAAATAGTGTAGCTCAATAGTGAGTGTGAAAGGGTGAATGTGACATGTGTGATGAGTGGTCATGTGACTAGAAAACAGTTCATTTACCATTGCTGTCCTTCCTCTCCTTATCACCTTCATCACTAAAATATTTGGAAATTTACTATTTCAACCACATTTTATTATGGAGGATATTCTAAGACTTTAAAACTTGGTAATTTTTTCTTTAACAATGAAAGTTCTATGGTAGAAAGATGTCGGGATCTCACAATTATCGATTATTATCGATTATTGTCAAAGGAATAATCATAATTTTGTGATTATTGCGATAAGTTTTAATTCTATTTATTCATTATTTATTTTTCTTTTATATTTATGTCGAGAAATATTTATTTGCCTTCATTATACTATTTTTGTGTCTTACTGCACCTCAAGCCAAGAACTGCTGAAGAAAATTTCACTCAGCCATACATAACAATAAAAGATTCTTGATTATTGATCAATACACCTGAATTTCACAACACTTTAAATGCGTAAAATTACATTTACACTCCTTATAGATTTTAGGATAATTTTCCATATTTGGCATTTTCTTAGTGAGAGAAGCTAAAAATGTGCATGTAGGTGCTTTGTCACAGCTGTGAACCAAATCCACTAAAAACCACTTTATTTCCTTATTTCCTAAGATTTAGATAAGGGCTGCAGGATGATCCATTTGATACATAAACAACTTTGTTTTTGTTATGTGTGCATGCTGCATTGATCAGCCATTATGGTTCAGACATGATCTTTTATGTAAAGTGGCGATATTGTGGAATTGTTAAGATTAATTAATTGTGGTGTTTAATTCGATTACTGTCCTTGTGAAATTAAATGGTCGGGGCATCCCTAGCTGCCAGTACTAAAATTTTATTCTCATAATGTTGAAAGCCAATCTCCACAAAGTATCTGGAATTTAGGTGGATCATTAATTATTTCTTATATGATTTAATGGAGGCATTTTATTTCCAATGATTTGAGTTCTTTAACCTGAATGCTGCAGACCAGCAAACTGCTAAAATAGTACTTGCACTGATAAAGACCAACTATTCAAGCATATTTTATCAGCACCTGGCTGCTACTTATACTCCTCATTAAAAGGATGGAATTCTACACACTCCCTCATTTTCACTTAGCTTTTTGTTCAATAAATAATGGCAGTGTTATATTTAATTTGCTATCAGTCCTCTCATTGTCTTCGATACAAACCCGATTCTTTGTTTTTTAAATGATATTTAAAACATGAGGATCTGAATAGAGTGGGCTTTTTAATGGAACTGGAAAGATGTTGTTTCAATACAATTATAATATGCAAAACCTGGAAGTAGAAACTGGAAGTGTGCAAAAAAGATGTTGATGAGCTTTTCATTAACATTTTCGTTTGTTTGTAATTAAAGGGATACTCAGATTTATTGCACAAAATGAGAAGAGTATAGCTACTAGGTGAAAGGGTATTTAAATATGCAGATATACAGAAAAGTATGTCAGTAGGTTAAAAACAAAAAAAATGAGATATGCTCATCACAAATGCTGCTTTCACTATCTGTTTTCATTCTTACCTGCCTGAACCTGTACATAGAAGCTCTTTAGTCACTTCGTTGTCTTATTTTGTTTTAGACAATTGTTTGGCACTTTTCAGAATAATGTCCTCTGTCCTCCCTCAGACAGACTTTGAGAGACTTTTAAGGGACACATCTTTTTCTTTTCAAAGCGCAAATAGCCTTGACAACAATAGCTGCTGATGTAGGTCAAGCTCATGTTCTTCCCTCTATCTCTAACCGTGTTATCTGAACAAAGTAGTACACACTTCCTGTACAGTTTTATCAATTTCTCTCTCAAAGATCCGTTTGAACAATAGTGATTTCACGACTTCTGCGATTCGATGATAAGGTAAAAACCTGACTTGTTGTCTTAATTATTAATTAAACGCATGTTCCTCCTCAAAAGGAACAGTGTCGCACTTGGAGAGGATCAGTAGAAATTGAGCGGGTAACTAAATATTCAAAAACACTACGTAATCCCAGGGTACATTGCTCCACTGTCTGCATTACCTAATCCCATAAACCATCGCGGGAGGGCGGGGTTAGGGCTCGTTGTCAGAGCAACGTGCATGTCATTAGACAATCCCCGCCCATCAAATCATCTCTGGCCAATCACAGGCTGTAGAAATGACATCATTGTTATTTTCAGTAGAGCTGCAGCTTAGAGGTGGATAAAGTTCGTCTCCACGTTGGAAGTGATTGAAAGTAATACCCGTTTTCAAGGACTGTTTCTGGTTTTTAGGAGGGAGGAAAGCCTCAGTTAAAGAGACAAGTTTAGGTGTAAAAACAAAGACGCTTCGCGGCGGATGAAGAGGTTTTTGTTGTCGATATCAGCGCGGTGCACAATAGAAAACTTTTCTCGGGACACAAAGTTGTCAAGTGAGTTGAACTTAAACAAAAGGCAGAATCTGCCGCGGGACAGTGGCCACATTGTCACGGGATATATGTTAACAGTCGGTCGTGGATTTTCCCTCTTTTTAAAGAAGATCTAAAACCATTTTTAGGGCGAGAAAAAGTTTAGTTTCCGAAAAAATGGAAGCGACTTTCTACGACGAAGCCGTGAACGCCTCCAACTCCCAGCATGACGGGGCGGCTGTGTACGGCTTCAACCCGAGGACCCTGAAACAAACCATGACTCTCAACCTCAACGACCCGAAAAACTTCAAACCCCAGCTGAGCTCCAAAGCCCTGGACATCCTCACCTCCCCGGATGTGGGTCTGTTGAAGCTGGCCTCGCCTGAACTGGAGAGGCTGATCATCCAGTCCTGCAGCGGCCTGACAACTCCCACCCCGACCCAGTTTGTCTGTCCCAAGAACATCACGGACGAGCAGGAGGGCTTCGCGGAGGGTTTCGTGAGGGCCTTGGCGGAGCTCCACTACCAGCAGATACCCGCCGCCCACCCTGACGCGCAGACCGGCGCGACCAGCAGTATGGCGCCCTGCTCCGCCGCGTGCGACAGCGGCGGCATCCCCTACAGCTGCACGGTGCGCGCAGAGCCTCCGGAGTACACAAACTTGGCCACTTTTGACCGGACTGTGGGCTCCGCGCCCGCACCTGTCAGCGACAGGCGCGCGCCTGCAAGTTACCCCGCCGCTCCGCAGCCGCCCCACGGCCACATGGAGCACCAGCTGGCGCAGCGCACGCGGCTACAGGCGCTGAAAGAGGAGCCGCAGACGGTGCCAGAGATGTCCGGCGAGACCCCGCCGCTCTCCCCCATTGACATGGAGAGCCAGGAGCGCATCAAAGCCGAGAGGAAGCGCATGAGGAACAGGGTGGCCGCGTCCAAATGCCGGAAAAGGAAGCTGGAGAGGATCTCCCGGCTGGAGGACAGGGTGAAAAACCTGAAGAGCCAAAACACGGAGTTGATTTCTTCTGCTAACGTCCTCCGGGACGAGCTGGCTCTGCTTAAGCAAAAGGTCATGGACCACGTAAACAGCGGCTGTCAGCTCATTTTGACGCAGCAGCTCCAAGCCTACTAGACTGCCACAGCACATAAAAAAAGAACCAAGGGACATTGCTTGGGGACCAAAACGCAACTTCTAATGGCCTGTTCACACTTTTGCAGGGAAATCCGAGCGCATTATCCACCAAAATCACGCACTCAGACAGTATGGACACATATGGTGACTTTTTAATGAAGCGCTGAAATCACTAAACTTCTCATTGGAGCGCATGAACTTTTGCTGTATTTCTGCAAACTCTTGTCTTTAACTTCTTTTTATCTCCAAGCAGAAGTATATAATTGTTTCTACGGAGTTAAGTCACAGCATGGCAATTTTTTTACTTGTATATCACTCGATTGTGGTTCAAGAGATCCACACAATGCGATCCAGGCCTCATCTTGCAAGTCTCACAAGTAGCAAACGTGTGCATATAAAACCAGAGTCAAGCACTGATGCACCGGTGAGCGTATGTACAGAATAACACTAACAACCTTCACACCTTTTTGGACTTTTATAGGTGTGTGTAGCGTTTACTGACAACTGCCTTACTTTCATAACACTTAATGTTCAGACAGCTTTGAGATAAATTTGGGTGTAGCTGTTAGACCTGAAAATAACACTTTGTAATATTTGTACGCAGCTTTTTTTTCCTTTTTTGAGCACTTAAGTGTAAATATGAATTGAATAAAACCTTGTATGGGAGTTTGTGCCTGATTCATGAGTCCGCAGGTAGTTTGACCGTCTCGCGGTGTTTTGTTATTGTGGAACATGGGACGGACGGGAGATTGAGTCATCGGTGCGGAGTGGGGCGCTTGTAATGGTTAGCGAACCTACATGGACGCTGATTGGACGGAGGGGTCGGAAGCGAGCCGCCGATGACCAAATATGGCAACAAGGCCAGAGTTGCGTATGTCTGAATCACTGCCCCTTCCTCCTCCTCCCAGCTGCTGGTGACTCCTTCAAGTAACATAAATTAATGGCAGACGTTTTTACACTAAGATCTTGTAAGCTAGAGGAGGAACTATAACTTTATTTAAAAAAGACACTTTAATTCTTTTTTTTGAACATCTTACATATAAACATATAAACATGAATAGAAAAGTAGAAATGTAAAGATAAAAAAAAAAGAGTGGACAATGAGGACCACCAACATGGTCACCAGAATAGTTCTGGGAACAATCAGGAGACAGTGTGGACAAATGTGGAAGAGCAACACAGGAAGTAGGTGGTTTTAAACCAGACATGTTCACCGTAAACCCACACAGGTGTTTTCACTCACTGCTCTGATTGAGCTTTCCTCCACACCTGTTGGTAAAGATGAACCACAGATGATCTCTCCAGCTTTTAAGGCTGGGAGACCAGTTCTGGTCCTGGAGGGCTGCAGGTTTTTAGATGCTTCCTGACTCCGATTAATGGGCCTTTAACAGGCTTGTGCAGATTTTGCCAACAAGCTGTTCAGGGATCCATTTAATTTGAATCAGGTGTGTAAGAGCAGGATGGCAGCCCTGGAGGGGCGACTAGATTATCCGGAGGATGTGATGCATGTCTGACAAGAAAAGCTTGAAATTCAGTTTTTACCAACACCTGGACTCTAATACAGTGCAATCTTAATTTTCTTTCAGTCCTGCTGGTACCCCCTTACTAAAGCCAGACTCTGTTCCTCAAAATTATATTCTTATGGACAACAGAACCACCGGAACAGAGGATCCACAATGAAGTGTTTTGCCAGGCTAAATGACTCATGAAGTGAGTCACCCACACTGTTGCAACGTTTACAGCAATATTACAATTTTAGCTTGATTAAGAAGTAAACTGTGTCTTCCTAAGTCTTCTTAGCCCAAATGAGGCCATATTCAAACTGAGCAATATTCAAATTAAGTTATTTCCCCTGCTTTTTTACAAGGCATACTCCAAGCCAGTCAGAGTTGCCAGGTTTGCTTTTTTTCTTCTCCTTAATTAAAAACTAAAAAGTCACAGGGTCTGGCAACAACAGATCCAGAAGTTTTAGCTGCAGAACAAGGTCTGCTGGTAAAAGAGGCCAGTTTGCTGGGTTTTTATGGATTTAACAGACTGTAGATCGATGCAAACACCAGCTGTAAAGCAGGCAAAATGAAGACTGTTCTGTAACATGTAACCAGGAATATAAATGCAACATCCTGAAATAACGCTGAACACGGAGACAAAGCCACCGACAGCTTTCCAGCTTCTTTGTTTCATCTTACGTCATCCGGTTTCTTTCTTTCTGTGCAACACAGGTGTGATTTTCTATCTCAGTCTTTTCCGGCACACCGCCCCCCCAGCAGTTTACAGGTGGGTATTTTTCTTTTGGTTCTTGGTGCAATCATCAGTCCTTAAACAATCCCGTGTCAGCGCCCCTCAGCTGACCAGCATGCCGTCTTTAGCAGCTAGCCGCTGCCGGTGTACGTGGTCCTGCTCCAGCTCTTCGTGGCTGGGGTGCCAGAGACGAGACAGGATGCGCTCCATGTTGAGGGCGTACATAGTGTGGGAGGGCATCACGCCATGATGGACCTGGAAAGGCAATTAAATATATATTTATACAGTAAAAAAAAGTTTAAGCAAAATCTGGAATATCAATGTCATCAAACTGCTTTGTTTTGTTGAATGAATTAAACTTAAAAAACAGCAGATCATTGTGTTTATCTGAAGTAGCCCAGCTCATGCTGTTTATACAAGTGGCTAGTTATTTCTGTTACAGACTAAATCATATCAACATGACTGCATCACACAGTTGCTGCATCCATGATGAGAATCTCCCGTTCCACCACATCCCAAAGGTGGAATATTGGACTGAGATGGAGTCCAGTGGACTCATTGTCATGTTGGAGATGATGTGAGCTTTGTGACATGGAGCATCATCCTGCTGGAAGGAGCATCAGAAGATGCTCCACTGTGGCTAAAAATGATAAGAAGGTAAAGTACAAAGGAGTCCCCATGTGTGAAAAGTAAACATCCTCCTCATCATTACACGACAGGCATTGTGAAGTGTTGATCCAAAGCAGGATGGATCCATGCTCTCAGGATGTTTCCAGCAGATCCTGAGCCTACCATGTAAATGTGGAGCTGAAATGGAGACTCAGACTCATCTTCTATTGTCCAGTTCTGGTGAGTCTGAGTGAATTGTAGCCTCTGGCCACGTCCCCACAGCACCGAAGCTGGTTCAGGTCTGAAGACGCTGGTGAATAATTAGACTCGGGCTTTGCCATCCCCACAAAACTGCTGTAGTACATACTACAAAGCTGCGAGTGGTGCTGTAATGATCACAGAGTAATGCTTCGGCACAAGAACAGGATGTAGTGCATGTGCAGAGAGGTGCTTACTGTGCTAACTGGCAAATGCTGTTCACTAATTTCAGCTTATTGATGGTAAAACAGAGAAATGCCGCTGTGTAAAAGCTGCACATTTTGTTGCAAAAGCATAAAACAAGACTGTCTGGAGCAGCACCACAACAACAAGGCTGGTTGTGTTTGGTGCGTGTTCATCACACTGACGTCACAACCGGCAGGTGTGCGGTTACAGCGCCTCCACAGAGCAAAGACGGTGGAGGTTTCGGACCTCTCCACCTTGGGACCTGGTTTCAGAAATGATCGGTTTCATGTAGGCTAATCCCCGGCTTCGTGGGGATGATAGGGCGGATTTCTAAAAAACGTTGGCGGTTTTAGTGCAATCCAGCATCGTGGGGACGGCCCTTTAGTTTCCTGTTCTTAGCTGACAGGAGGGGGCCTCGGTGTGGTCTTCTGCTGCTGGAGCCCATCTGCTTCAAGGCTGGACGTGTTGTGTGTTTAGAGAGGATGTTCTGCTGATGGTTGGAACCAGTGCTTTTCTAACTTTCTGTTGCCTATTATCTCGTATCTCTGTAGCCGGATATTTTCTCTTCTCCAGACCATTCTCTGTAAAGCCTAGAGATGGTTGTCTGTGAAAATCCCAGTAAACCCTCAGACAGACAACCATGGCTCGCACAAAGCCAGCTTTCATTTACTGACAAGTCAAAAGACGGAGTAATTACATCCGTTGCTTTAAATAATGTCTAAAACCAGAGAGGGTGGCGGTGCAGAAGCCTCATAAAGTCAGAGCTGATGGTCTCCATAAATGTCCTCTCCTTCCAATTTATTGTGGACCATTTGCAGCCGGTCCTGAAACTCTCCGAGACTGCACTACACTGTAAACCTTTACTCTTTAAACTACGCTTTTTAGTGTAAACTTAAACCCTCCTCCCTTTCAGCTTGCTGAGACAGAATGGCAGCCTGCACCTGAGAAGCCCACATGCAGATTTTCTTACCTGTAAAGCCTCCAGCAGGTCGAACATGCTTATTGGAGGAAGCGGAGCAGGAAGACGGTCAGCAGAGCAAGCCAGCAGGTGAACCGCTTTCTGCTCAGCGTCATCGGGGGAAACTTGAGGTGGTGGGCCAGCAGGGAGAGACGCGCTTGGAGGAGGGCTGAGATAAAAAATAAATAAATGAAAACTGAGATTTCATCTGCAGACGCTAAAATGGACAAAGCTGTTCAACACAACAGCAGCTAAAATATTTGTCACTCATCATATTTCCCACCCTTCGCTGACACTGTGGTAGGCGGTGAGGCTGTTCTTCAGATACGGCTGTGGAGTGACATCGCTGCCAAAAGCATATGGGAAATGGCCGTCCCGTAACCGATAGGCCTTCCTCCGGGTGATGACGGCCGTCAGGACGTCCTTCAGGTGGTGCTGAAATCCAGAAAGTTACAGCAGAGTTCACTTCTGGGTGGTTTTTACATGAATTTGACTCCCACCTGTAAACGTATTAACCTTCTTTATCTTTAAACACATCAACACTTGGAGGGATCACAGGAATCGGGTCAGTCTGAGAGGAAGCCGATTCAGGAATACTTAGATTCTTTGACAGCGCAAAAGTTTCTGTTCATAGGCATGGCCAGGGAGGGAGCTGGGATTCGAAGCGGCTGGTCTTGCACATGAGCTTTATTCAAAACAGTCTCTGCTTTCTGAACAGCCACAAACATCTGCTATTACACCTTTAATCATGCTTAGCATTGGACAGTTTCTTTGGGGAAAAATCCACATTTCCAGTAGCTTTATTAACATTTCTGTTAACCAAAATCCTCTTCTATACACTAAGCAGCCTGGCTGAGGAGAGTCACTGGACTCCAAATATCAGTGGTGAAGCTAACGGCCGGCCCTCACAACCAGATCCTGCTGTGCTTTGTAACAGAGTTGTGTACCTGTGGAATCACGGTCCTTATTCTGCTTGGATGGGTTGTGTTCATTAAACAAACCGCAGCAGTGTAGCAACATCTTCTGGCAGGAAGTTGTACTTGACATTAAGCATAAATGGCCTTTAATGAGTACCGATGACTTGAAATAAGGCTTCTATCGGTACTCACCCATCCCTAGTTTTATACTCGCATCTGAACGCTGCACTCACATCACCGTTTGTGGCGGTATTTTATAAATGAGTTTGCAGCTACATTTGCTGACACTGCCGGGCGTTTTAGTAGCGAGCTAGCATTTCTATGTGATGGAAACTACAGTGTTCTGAAATCAAACCGGTCAAGACAAAAGAAATGAAATGAAAATTCAATGGAAAATACAAAATTCTAGTAGGTTTATGAGTCGGTGCTTCTTTTCGAGACCTAGTTAGCACCTGGAGCTCGTCAATTTTGTTAGCTCCCCATCACAGCAATTGGAAGAAACAGTTTAAATCTCCACTGTTTTTTCTCTCTGCTGCACTCCTGCCCTGCATCCTCTTCTCTTTCTTTCCAAATCCATTGGGATTTGATATGTTATATCACTGATAATCTTGAATTTGGAGAGCATTATCAGTTGATCCCAGTGGTAAACAAATCTCGTTGCAATGTAGACTCATAAGTCTTGAAAAAGGAAAAAAATATGCAGAAAATCTCCCGTGCAGCACAGCCTATGACCAGCGTGAAAAATCCTCTTGGACAAACCCAAATTGACAGCTGACGTCTTAAAAAAGACGGCTATATTCCAAAAATCACAAGAGTTAAGACAGAGCTACTACAATTTGCTGCCACCTAGCGGCACATTCTTGAATAATGCTGCTTTTGTGAAGATAAACTGTCTGCGCAGTGAAAAGAACTGTATTAGTCAGGCCTTAGGTCATCTGTCCCAATTAACCACGGCAGCGTTAGCAGGGGGACAGGACGTGTAGATAGAGATCTACATATGTTATATAATTTTGTTTTGTTTTATGTATTTATTCTTTTATTTTATTTATTTATTTGTATTAAATTATTTATTAATTATTGATACTGGATTAATCCCTACTGGGAAATTCAAACTGCATTTAACCCATCTGTAGAGGAGCAATCAGATGTGTCGGATTGAGATGATCAGAATAAGCACATAACGGTGAGCGATTCCTACACACCTCGACAGCGTAGATCATGGTGCTGATGGCATCTTCTGTGACGTTATCCAGACCCAGCTCGAAGGCGGTGACCATCATGCGGGCCTCCAGCTGGCCCCGCGTGGGCAGCAGCAGTGTGTGGGCGCTGAGATGCAGCTCCTCTTCCTCTCCCCCCACCTCCCGTGGGCTGAACGGCTGGGCGCCACTCAGAGGGTTCTGAGGCTGGAAGCGATGCTGAGGGCAACAACGAACATGTTAGTCAGCCAGTCAGCTATTCAAGCCCCTCAGTGAATCACTGGATCCCACTTAGATCTCAAATACCAGCTCATGATGGGACAAACATCTCATCCAAACATGTCAAGGAAATAAGAAGAACTTACATCAAACTTTTGTCTAGAGGAACATTTCTTCTTTCCCTTTGGCTTCCCAGGCTTTGAAGCACAGCTGCCTTGCCACTGCAACTGCCCAGCGCCATCTACAGGACAGAGGAGAAACCACAAGATAAAAATGTTTAGAAGATTAGAGAGTGGCTACAAGATGTCAAACCAATGTTTGCTTAGGGGCAGATAGCGAAGCTATGATCCCCAGAAGCTCCATCAGCTCGTCAGCCTAGGGAGTTGAGTTTATATCATCAAACTACCGTTCTACGTTACATTCTCTATCTGTAGTCTGGTTTAAAGTATAAAAATACATCATCCCTTTTAATCATAGTCAACATACAGATGTTATATTTGTCAGGATAGCCTCAGCTGTCAGGTTATGAGGCTAAAAAGATGCGAAATGATTTTATCAGCAGATGTAGCACCATGAAGGCCGACCAGAACAAGAAAACTGAGCTTACTGCCAACAGTAGTTTGCAGAAATGACACACAGATCAATAATGACCAAACCATTTCTCATCTACACAGCATTCTCTCAACTCAATGCTTTCAGGAGAAAAAAAATTAGGCATATAAACAAAACACACAGCAAAAACTATTTACATATTTACTTGTTTTGCTCCAGCTGCTTTTATTTTTTTATTTTTGCTATCTACAGTTATCAATAGCATCTTTTACCTACTATCCTCACAAATACCACCTCTGCTTGTTTCTGGTAACATAAGAAAACAAACTGTTTACTTTAAAGCAGCCATAAGACAACCAGTATTTTTGTTCTTTTCAGACAGAGAACTTTCTTGTCTCTTGCTGATCTTCAATTACTCCTGATTAGACATTACTGTCAACTTAAGCCATCTTATTGGTCTAAAGTAAAAAGTTTGACAGGAAGTGGCTTCTACATAATTGCAACAGCCACTTTCAACATGTTATCATGTATCACTATTCATGGATTTACCATACAGCATCTCAGAATAAACTCAATATGCTCTACATTTTATGCCTGGATTATAAACCTTCAGCAACATGTTGAGCCTCACATTAAATTTCCGAAGAAATTTTTTACAAGTGTATTCATGTTTTAGCTGCTAATACAAAATAAGTTACCATGTTTTCTATTTTGCTCTGATTTTCCCAAATTCAATTAGCTACTGCCGATCACCTAAGGCATGTTATAAAATGAATTAAATTAAGCCTATGTATCAAAGAATACTCGATCAATACAAATGTGCCCCGATTTGGTCACCCTTGTGTGATGTCTGGGTTATTATGGGGCATGTAGGGTCAAAGATAAATGCTGAACTTCAAGGTTAAACATAAATCGCAGGCAGATATTAACTAACTTACACAACCAATCAGATAACATTCCTCTTGACCTAACCATGTTGAAACTGCTTCACAGAGCTCCCTTCTGCAGGCAGAAACATGTATCTGACAGATATGACAATGAGTACATGGATAACTCAGATATCAGACATCTAATTTCCCGGCTGAAACCATTTTATCAGTGTGTTAAAATAGAAGCTGACTTCAGCTAGCATCCCTGCTAAGAAACTTGCAGCTTGTTAAAATTGGAGCAGGAAGAGCACTGGTTTCCTCGCTTTTGCATTTAAGCTTGTTTCTGCTTATTTTTAAAAATTTTTTTAGGTATAGCACAACCTTTTTATTGGTATAACTATGAAAAATTAAGTTATTGGACACACATATATGAACATTTTTATCCGTTTCATTTTTACACCTTGACACCATGGAAGCTGTAATTTCTAGATTTCCCTTTTATCCAATGGTCTGAAATATGACCTTCATAAGTTTACAAGTCACCCAATCAGCCTGTCGGCTTCTGACAAAATAAACATCAATTAAATATAATCCTACTTGCATGCAGTTGCTACTGAAATACCCCAAAAAAAACAAAATTCATGTAATAATAGACCAGAGACCATGATGGAGACGCCTGTTAACAGTCTGACCTGTCCTTGGACAACCACAGATTAGTCTTCATATGCTTTCAGCCAATGCACCTTTTTGGCGTCATGATTGTGTTTGTTTTAAAGATGTAATAAATCTGAGCTGTACACTAGATCATAGCATTTGGCCCTTATAACGCAAAGTCGTACCTGGTGTGGAGACAATGATCTGGCATCTTGTGAGGATGGCCAAGAGGAAATCGTTGTGGACATGGACTGTGAGAGAGGGAAAGAAGATATACACATAGAATTAGACCTTTTTCCCCCTGAGAAAACTTGAATAGAGAGATGAGCTTCTCATTAACACCAACCATGTTCCTGAGCCAGCAGACGACGGGCCTCTATGTCAAACTCTTCCTTGCTGATTTTTTGTTTGAACCAAAGCTTCAGGTTTGCCCAGTAGCTACAAGACAGCAACAAAATGCATATGCACCATTCACTTATCACAGCCTGGTGTTTTGATTAACTGAAGAGTGTACCTTTTAGCTTTTCAAGTAAAGAAGTGTTTATAAAAAAAGTTATTTCTCCCCCTTGTTTTGCTTTACTGCTCGCTAACCTACTATATCTTTAGGCTCTGAGGTAGCAGCAGCGCCGAACAGTGGGGATGGGAAAGAAATAACCTTCGCCGTGTCCCCATTCTCAATTTATTTGTAACGTAAAAACGAAAGCTAATATTGAATAAACAATATCTTGATCTTGATGTTCATTGATTCTGGGATCCATCGCTCGTGCTAGCTAGTTGCTAACAACTTAGACGAGTAGCGGTTGATATTTAGTATTTCTAAAGGTAAAGAAAAAACTAGGCAAATTCAACATTACTGAATGGGGACTAAAAAAATACTCACTGCTTCACATTATCTCCAATTGCGTCTGTTAAATTCTTCTTTGCAATCTCGAGCTCGCTAGCATGCGCCGCCGCCATAACGTCCGTACCAATACGTCATCAGCCAGCGACACTGAAGTTGTCGTTTCAAAACGTACAAATAAAGATTCAAGATTCAACCGCTGATAACCGTGATGGATACAATAAATTAATAATCACTTGATAAAGTTACTTGTTTCTGTAGGTACCCGCCAGAGGCAGCCATGAGATGCCACGGGCTGCCTGGCCACGGATACAAGAGCGACGGTGACAGACTGACACGAATCACACGATGCAGGTCAAATCTGTGCAGGAATATAATTCACAGTCACCTCTGAATTAATTGTTACCTCATAAAAATCTTACCAGTAATGTTAACATAAGGAAAGAAATCCCTCTTTAGATTCCTCACTATGTCTACTATATTGTAATTATTTAAACCCACTGGAATGGCCATAGAGGGACATTTTTATATATGATCAGTAGATGACAGAGATGAGAAGGAAATCTTTTAAGTTTTATCGTTAGATACTCATAACGGGTAATCTTTCCTTCATTGAGCAGAATGGGAGGCAGTTTAAGTAAAAAATTTCCAGTAAATATAATTCTGAATTATTTTCTGTAAAATGTATGAACAAGGAGGTCTGGATACACAAATATTAGTTTAATAATAGAATTTGAAGCCAGTATTTCTACAGAATAGTTCAAGTCTTTACAGACTTTCTTTAACTGCCACTCATCCATTCTTAATATTGTCATGTCTGAAAATGCTATTAAAGGACATTTTTAGTTAGTTTTTAATGTCTTTGAAGTCCTGATCCTTGAAAAGTTAAGATCATCTAAATGAACACAGATACAAATAAATTCAACATTCCAGAAGTTTCAAGATGCTTTTTAATAGTAATAAGAGTTTATAAGTCTATATTTATGAGGAGATGTAGGCAAGAGGCATGACTTGTGTGTATTCCCCATCGCCGTCTCCACCATTACCTTCATCTTCTGATGAAGAAGAGGAGCAGATGTGAGATATGCGATGACTTCTTATCACTTTAAAAGTCTCTGCTATCACCCTTGTCATCATCTTCTTCATCAGCTTCCTTAACCCATTCCTCAGACTCAGCAGCATCGCCTGCCTCACTCGGAGGAACTCAGAGGTCTGCTGGTTGTTGGATTCGATGGTGAGAGCTGGAACAAGGAGAGAAGAGGCAGACTAAATCAGTCCGCCTGTGGCTGATTATTGCCTGACAGACAGAGCTGATGGAAGCAGGGTACTTACACATCTTACTCACTGCATAGGCCAACATGTTGTACTCAGCCCCTATAACTCTGAGGAACTGAAACCACACATTTCCCTCGTTAAGTTTACTCATATTCACTAAAGCTGTTACCAGATGTTAAAGCTTTGCAGGAAGAATAAATAACAATGATTGCGTCCTTTACCTTTGTCACCAGCTCTAAAGTTGTAAGGCCTTCATCCTCAGCATCCTCTTCCTCGGTCTCTGCTTTGTCTCCAACAGCACCATGTTCCAGGATGGGTTCTCTATCATCATCATCATTAGATGAAGAAGAAGAGCAGCTTGAGAAATGAGAGGACTTTTCATCACTTTTGGAGTCTTTGGAATCATCTCTTTCATCATCTTCCTCATCCCTCTGCTCTGACTCTTGCTCTAATGTAAAAAGAAGATGGCACTAATTTGTGGCACAATTAGGGCCAAGCAGCTGAAGTGCTGTTTATGAGAACAACTACCACGGTTCTGCAGCTTCCTCCGGATCTGTGGGAGGTACTTGGAGACGCTCTGGTGCTCCGGTGCGATGATGAGAACTGGAACAAGGAGAGAAGAGGCAGCACCTGTAGCAGATTATTGCCTGACAAACATGAAGCTGATGGAGGCAGGATACTTACTCTTCTCACTTATTAAATGGGCCAGACTAAATTCTTTGTCTTTTAGAGCTGAGAGGAACTGAAACTCCATCGTTCTTGTATAGTTCTTTAAAAACAACACAGATGGTCAAAGTACTTAAGAGCAACTTAAGAGCAATAAAACAACTGGACATATATTAAAACAATTTAAAGAAGTAATAAAGGAAAATATTAAAGCCAAAAATAATATATATTTATATATTAAAGCTACAATATCAAATTGAATTAAAAGCCTCCTAAAAATGTGTTTAAGGGACGATTTTAAAAACAGTAAGTCTCCTTAATGTGCAATGGGCTCCAGTCTCGATGCAGCTACAGATAAAGTTCAGTTTCAGCTTGGTTATGGGGATTGTTTAAAGTGACTGGTGTGCTGACCTGAGGGAACGGAAAGGAATGTGGGATTAAAGGACCAGACAGAACAAATTGGAAAATCAAGTCTAAAACAGATGAAGTGAAGTGAAGCCGAGACCATAGCAATGTGCTCAGGTTTTTTGGGCCTGTTAAAAAGCCCAGCAGCAGCATTATGAAGCAGCTGTAGCTGATGGAGGGAGGTCTGGCTGAGCACAGCATGAAGTGTAGCAGTGTAAACGAGTTGATATAAAAGCATGGATTAACATCTCAAGACGATGCAGAGAAATAAGTGGTTTCACTTTAGACAGGTGTCTGACGTGGAAGAAGCTGGACTGGAGCCACTGAGGGGATTTGTGCATCAAGTCTGAGGTTACTTTCTACACGCCGAGGTTTGTTGCTGCAGGTTTCACATAACCGCTGAAGAAAGCAATGTCAACCGGCGCCTGGGAGGCATCAATAGGCCCAAACTGCAACACCACAGTCTTTTTGTCACTAAAATATAAAAAACTTTTACCAATGTTTTCACTTGAGTTTAAGATTTCATTATTTATGATTCCTCATATTCAGACAGCGCACAGGCAAGATCTGTTCGTTTAACCGCAGCATCTCTCCATTAAGTTCCAAGTCACCTTTAACTCCCAGATGCGCATGCAGAATGTCGTAAATGATAATCAAAATTAATTTACACCAGTCTTTTTAGTATGATAATTATTAAATATTACTAAAAATAATGTTTTATTAAGAGATCCAGGTTTTGTAAAGGCCATCAGGTTAATATATATCCAAGACTTGCCTTGTGGTTCATCGGAGGCAGCAGTTAAAATGATACCACAGCAGGTGAAAATGTGCTTTACCAACTTTAGAAGGTACAGTGCGCCATGTTATAATTATTTAATTGATGATGTAGCACTTTCTTCTTTTGCTCAGATCCACAAGGATGAGTATTTTGACTGCAGCCTGCTGCGCAAGTTGGTAGAAATTGATGACTATCGGTTTGTATATTATTTGAAGTTCATCAGGTGGTTATTTATAACTAATTTAACACTTAAAGAGATACTGTGTAAGTTTTGGCCACTAGAGGGAGCTGAACCTCTTACTTACCACAGGCCACAGGCACTGTGGTAAAATGAACCAGTTTCCATCCTGTTGTGGAATCGTGTTGCAGACGAGTCTGACCAGCTGAAAGCAAAGTCATTTGAAATTAGGAATCTTTCAAAAGATTTTTCAACATCGAAGGCTCGGGCCCTGTTGGAGGGATGTGACTGAGTGCTTCTAGTTACAGTATATATGATGAATTTATGCCTTGGTCTTTGTGGAAATGTCAGCATTAGCCTGTAGCTTATGGGACATTAGAACGTATGAAAACTGTTTGAAAAACATTAGCTTTGGTCTTTTATCTGTAGCCGATTAGCTTCAACGAGTCGCATTTAGACACAGACGTAACCCTTCAACATTCTGCAGATTCAGAGCGCTAACACTTGTCAAAGGTTTTATATTGACCCCGGAAAGAAGGCATCATTACTCACATTAGGCTGATGTTTGGGTCAGAAGTTACACAGTATCCCTTTAAAAATGAAGAAAATTCAACTTCAGCCCACATCTTTATCATAATCTTTCTTTCATTTAAGTTTTTGTCATTATACTTGCCATTTTCTTTGTCTCACAGATGGCTGTGTGTGTGTGTGTTTGCAGACGGCCTTTTTCGGTGTAAGAAGATTGATACGAACAATTTTGTTGTCTAAGAACACGTTCATGAATCTGACGGAGGATCTTCGTGAAAGACTAAGAAACAAACAAATTTAAGTAGATTCCTAAGAAGATGTGAGTGAATGAAGCCCGATGGTCACTTCTTTACTTCTGTTATCAGCTCCTTAAGAAGTTCCTCTTCCTCCGTCTCATCACTTTTAGAGTCTTTGTCCTCATCATCTTCTTCATCCCTCTGCTTTGACTCTTGCTCTAATGTAAAAAGAAGATGGCACAGTCAGGGTGTGTGTTTTAACGTCTTCTGTGCTGCAGTTTTTCCAGTGATGTAAATAAAGCTTGTGTCCCCGTTTTCCACTCCTCCAATTTGACTATGCATTATTTTATTACCCCATTGCACATTCCCCTGCTGTGGAGGCGTGGCTTCAAGGGTTTGGACCTTTGAATAGTGTTTTCTCAAAATATAGCTTTCTCTCCTACCCTACCTATAAGGTCTTCTTCCTCACTATCCTCTTCCTCTGTCTGCTCTTTGCCTCCAACAGCACCGTGCCCCAGGATAGGTTCAACTGCGTGTGCTGTTACTCCTGACGACCATTTTCATCATCACAATTAGTATTTTGTTCATCTCTGCTTGCTTTGCATCATATTCATCTTACACAGACTGACCTGTTACTGTGGAGTCTGGTGGCTGTAAAGTCTTCAGCTTGTTCATTTTCAGCTCCTCATCAGGTAATTCTCTGGAATTTGCATCTGCAAAAGTTCTGAAATCAAATGTAATTCAAAGGTGTGTAAGGGGGCATATTTCACAGCTATAATCACCCACAATAAGAATTCTGAGAACCAACCTTGGCGTGATGCTGATGAACTCTTCTGGAGACTTTGCTAAAGGAGAACCAACCAGAGATGTAAAGAACTGCATCAAAAGTCCCATGGTGGTTCAGTAAATGGCAGAAGTTAATCATAACTATCTCTGCAGTGTGATTTTTAAAATCTACTTTGGCCTGAGAGATTGCTTCTCTGCATATCCAGCAACAGATTTTTACCTGTTGCTTTAGCTGGCACTAATTTTATAATGCATGTTTTTGGTGCGTCCTTGGATACAAATAATCATGGAGAAACCAACTGCAGCGCGACCAAAAAGGTGGTTTCAGGGCACCGTGGCAGGTGTTTCTGTGTCTGCCTGTGAGCTGACTCTGTGAACATGGTGGCGTTATAACACTACTGCACATTTAAATTACAATAGTGATAAAACCATAACTAACTTCCTGCTTAGCACCAACTTCTGTAGTTCAGGTTACCATTTCTATAATACAAAATAATCCTAATAGTCCTAATTATAATAAGATGTCATAATACAACTGTTTAAAGTCAATCTTACACTTTCTGTCTGCCAAAACAGAAATCAGATTAGATGCTGCTGCATGATAAATTAAAAAAAAAAAAACACTTACATTTTTTTTTGTTTTACTTATTCTACATATGCATACTCCACACATCTCCTTACCTTCCGTATCCAGCACTTCCCCAGACTTTTCAGTGTCCTGTAAAGAAACAACGCAAGGTTTTTAAGTATAGCAGCGACTCAATATATGCTTTTGTCAACCAGTTTAAACACAAACAAATACTCACCTGTTCAGAACAGGGTTTTGTCCCAGCAGGAAATCTGCTACTGGGTAAAAAACAAAGAAAATAAGACTATAGGGTGTACAGTTTGCTTCAACAGAAATTTCTATTTACCAAGATTTTTTACCAATCTTTCTTAATGACTTTTTGTCCTCCCACTTCATCTGGAACACAATCAGAATATGAATGATGAGCAGAAGCTCTGCAATGAAATTTCTTCATCAAATGAAAAACTAAAATGGAAACATGTCTGAATGTAATATAATATGGCTTACTTCTTACCATCAGCTGTGTAGTCATCACCATTTTTAAAGGTGGGCTCTGTCACAGACTACATGATTTGGATGTTACCAAAGGAGATAAAATCATGTTAAAAACTTAAATAAGATATGCATGGCACAAACATAAAAGCTAAATAGGATATATTTAAAGCAACAGCTGTATCATGGCGTAAAGGACCACTGGATCCATACAATGACAACATTTAACTCGGCTCTTTACCTGCTTCGGGGAAACTGCAGAGGTCTTCCCAAAACACTCCAACCTTGATAATAAAAAACAAAACAAAACATAATCAGGTCATGGAAATAAAAGACAAGATGCATTCTAGTGATTAATAGCATGTCATACAGTGTCTGGCCACCTGGATTTAACTAAGCATATAAGTAGGAGCCTCCTTACAGAAAATGACTGTATGGGCCATTATATTTCAGCTGGCAACAAGTTATTTATCCCCAACTGATGCTATGAGTCTCATTTCTGAAACTAACATGTTTAAAAACAAATCCTGTGGTCATGGAAAAGATGTTAGTTTATTTCAGAGGGGGCAAACCATTGCCATCAACGATAGTAAACATCTAGGTGTAGAGGCTACCAATCTTGGGTTAAGAACCGTCAAAACTGAAAGGTAAGTGGAGAACAATTGTGTCCCAGGAAAAAATCCTTAATAATCCGGATCATCAGCAATCATGAAAACAAATACTGTATGAAACAATAATAGTAGAACTGAGAGAGCCAATGTTTAATGGTGACAGCAAGAGCATTTCCACATGAACAATGTAAAAAGAACTCAAAAAATGGGACTGGATGGATGGATAATACCTATGTAGCCATAATAAAAATGCCCTCATGCCAAGTGAGTACTGTACATGCCTGAGGGGGAAGTCTGTGATCTGGGGCATCTGCAGCTGTGCAGTTGGTCAGGTGTAGGCTTTGAAACTGTGCGTCCAGACAGTGAGGTCAGCTGACTACCTGAATTACGTACATATCGTTTGATTGTCACCATTGAAATCCTAAAGCTCAAATTTATCTTTATTTTTTCATATTCATTCATATAATAACATTCATATAGCTACTGTAGCCAAAGAAGAGTGGATTTTTACTCCTATGTTTATGGAAATTTGAATGTTACTTTTGTTTCTTTTGGTGCCATATTCTGTTTTCTTGACTTCAACCCAATAATAAAACTTAACAGAAAAGAGGTTTCATGTTATTTGATATATTTCCAGAGTTGTGAAATTAAAACATAGTAATCCTGAAAATCGTAAAATCGTGATTATTTCTCAAACAATAATCCCACCTAGAAAATCTGTAATCGTTACATGCCTAGAGGTCGGACTCTCCAGATCTAGCTAAAAATGAATGCAACATTGGATAGAAATACATCCTATAGCATTACAGAAGAGTAAGGAAGCAAGCAACACCACAGTGGGTGCTTCTGTCATCAAAGGTAATTGACCAAATATTTTCTTCCAGTCATACACAAAGTAGTACTTTAATCTGTCCGAAACCACATTCATGGTACTGAAAGAAACCAGCTAACTAGCATAAAATAAACGACTCTTACGTTACAGTAGATGACTTGTTAAAATCAACAGAGTTAGCAAACAGTAGCTCGTAAAGTAGCTAGTTGTGTGTAAATAAGTTGCCCACCTGCTCATTCTGAAAAATAAAACACTCTTGTCCTTTTGCTGACTTCTTGATGTTTTCTTTTTCTTTCAAGATCCCGTTACCTTACGGTTGTATTTTTATAAATAATGTTTAATTATTATTAAATTTTATTTTATTTTTTAAAATGTGACCGTTACCTGAAATTTAGACGTTGGTTGCTGCAAAACAGGTAAAATCGACGGTCGTTACTATCGCAACGCCTGAAGAATGTGGCATTTAATGCTCCTGGGATTTTTTTTCAACATACAAAAACAGGAGCATATTTTCATATCTTCATTACGGTAAATTGGGGGATACAAACGTTGTCAAAATTGAACATGAACACCCACCAAAATTTTATGATACCCGAGCTTCAGCTTCAGAGATTAGAACTTCATGGCGGAAAGCATGAACGTGTCATTAATGCTAAGCTTTGCATATTGTCTGCTGCTGTTTGTGGGTTAGATTTAACCAACGCAATGCTGTGGCAGAGAGAATCTAAGATTGAAATTCAAACATTTTTTAAAAAACACTTGGTTTTCCCTCCGAAGAGCAGATGCTAACCTCTTTAGCCTCTTTAGGCAATTTTCTTTTGTGAGGGCTTCATTAAATGGACTTTGATGCAACCTCGGGGAACAACACTTTCAGGACAGTAGGCCTACTTTCAATCACCTGTCAAAACTGTTTTTAATAGCGAACATTTGGAAGAATCCGTGTTTTGTTCCTATTCTCCCGCAACCAAACTCGAGCATGTTGAGACCAGATGAAGGTAACTGAGTATCAGTGGATGGAGGACTCTTACCCTAATAACCCTTATTTAAAATGCTATTCAATCAATATATTTTCTAACGATTATTTATTCAACAACAAACATATAACACATGAATAGATGCATACAACCCGGTGAACTACATTCAGATAGGGGTGCATATAAACTCAAAACGTTTCTGTTGTTTTGCCTTTTTATTTAAGTCGGATATTAAAAGTATTCAGTCTTTGTCTATGCTTGTGTATAATATCGTATTTTATGGTAAATTTGCAAGCAGTGGCGGATTTAGGAAGTTTGGGGCCCTAGGCGAAGGCAGACACGGGGCCCTTAGAAGAACAACACACATCGAGATGATTTACCTTTATACAGCTCAAATTTGGACAGCAGCAAAAAGCCAGTTGAAGGTGTTCTCAATGGTGCAGAAATTAGCACACACACAAAAAAAAACAGGTAAATTAGTGCCTTAATATGCAATCATTATGAATTGGGGCTTTACAGATAAAGTTGAACTTAATTGAATTAAATTATACAGATACAAACATTTTACCAAAATGCACATGTATTTTTTTTAACCTTTTGTCTTCAGTGGAAACAATGTATACCAAAAATTATTATTTAATTCTAACATTTATTTTAAAAATGTACTGATAAACTTAGAGTGGGGTGACTTTTTAAGCCAATACTCTTTGGGAGATCATTAAAAATGCATCATGGCAGAGCTGAAAACAGGCTTCATGCCACAGAAAATATTAGTGATGCTACAAATATCTGACAACTGCTTAAACAGCCCAACAGTAAATAAATTGATATAAAATAGATCAAGCTTAAACATCTACAGTAGGAGTACATAATAACACACATAAATATTAATACAAAGCGGTAAAGCTGACGGGGATCATTTAAATAACATCCTTTAGTTGTATAGTTTGTATTGTTTTGAACGCATAACCTTAAACATTAGGAACCAAACACCCGCCCATTACACGTGATCAAATCTCAACAGTTTTAATACTCACTAGTGTTCATTTCCACGCGATGGACCCTCAAAAGTTGTTGCACCTGCTGCCACGGTTGTGAGTTGCTGCTAATGCTAGCCGCTAAGGCACTCAAGAAGTTTGTCATTTTCGGTAACTTCGATAGAAGATTTTTTGCGTCCCTCTTTTTTCCTCCTCTTTTCAGCCCTGCTTGTGTAACTTCTTTTCATCTTCCCTAATTTTCCTCTATTTTGCTCTTTTCCCATCTCTTTCTCACACCTCGGCTCACCTGTCTGGACTGATCCAATGTGGTGTAGAATGAAGGGGGGGGGGGGGGCAAGACACCAACATAAAAAAGTGCACTGGCATTCTGCGGGGATTTTTTTTTGGGGATCCGATTTTAATTAAAAACACAATTAATGTGCCGAAATAAGTAATAACTGTATAATTGATTAGTTTGATGGGGCCCTCAGGGAACTTGGGGCCCTAGGCAACCGCCTAGTTTTGCCTA
>JAVQJG010058834.1:0-31519 GCA_036024015.1 Craterocephalus amniculus | reverse complement strand
GTGTGTGTGTGTGAGGGGGAGGAATGTTAACAGAGCCTAATCTGTGCTGCAGAGCTATGCAGCCTCATGTTTACCCTGGCAGCAGAGCAGAGAGCTGGACACCGGGCCAGGCTACGCTGCTACGCTGCCTGCAGGTCCTCCGGGGCAGGCTCAAAGAGCGCCAGTGTATTCTGTAATGATATCTGCCTGTGTGCCCGCAGGCATCACCGAGGGCAAATTATACAATTAGACAATTAAAGCACCCCCTCCTTCCCACAGATGGGTGTCTCGGCACTAAAAGGGCCGGTGCCCAGGCCATCGGCACCGCTCCGGGTCCTGCTGCAGCTAATTGCTGCTGCGCTGAACGCAGACTGGTAGTAAAAAACCCCGGCCACGCTTCTCTGACCCGCAGGACAAGGCAGAGGGAAAGTGCAGAGAGGGCTGCAGAGGCGGCCGGGTTGTACATTTTAATCTGGATGAAACACTTTTTACACCTGCACAGTCGCCAAATTCAACATAAATACAGTCATTTCTGCTTGTCTTTAGGGCGTGGAAACACTAAAGTAGGGCAATAGAAAGAAATGAGACCGCAACAATGAACTTAAAAGAATATTTGAACAGAATAACCTGGATCTTTCCCAAACTTTTAGTTATTAGCTTTCACTGGCATGACAGCAACTAAATCTCACTGAAATTAGCTGAGAGTTTATTTAATGTGAAACAAGAACATCACTCACACGTGTGTGGCATTTACAATAGTCTACGATCATCGTGTACAAAATGTTCCTGTAACAGCTGTAAATACATGCTTTGGTTCTTTTAGCTGGTAAGTGAAGGCATCACTGTGGGCGTGAGACTGTGGGAAGGCAAACTCCCCTCCCACCGACTCACCTCACCCCTCCTGCGTTCAGTGATCCCTTCAGCCACACTTTGGAATCTGTTATCAAACATAAACCAGCCAAACAGGAACCCCTGTCGAGTATTTTTAGCCTCCCGGAGAGATTTCCCTCCCTGGTTAGCCTCTGCAGCTGACAGGTGGACGGCGGAGCTGAGAGAAGACGTTTCCATATCCAAGCAGGGCTCAGCTATGTGGAGACCCCGCCCCACAGGAAGTTGAGGCGTATCTGTTTTGGGTCACCCACCTCTCCCCCGCCCATTCATGTCTCCGTCTTAGAAAATCCCTCTGCCCTCCACTGGGGAAATACCATCCAGCCAATTAGACACGGGCTGAGATTCCTGTCTGTTGCTGAGTATGGAGCAGGACTCCACATAAACAAAAACACGCTGGAATCAAAATATCAACCTGAAGGGAAAAGTCCACAATGTTTCACATGTTCTTAGGGAGGGAGGCGTCTGTGTTTGCTTCCAAACGTAAGCTGGTAAAGTACGCCTTCAGAAGTTAATAATTCCTTAAAACTCACATTTCAAGCACATTTCCAAGGTTATACTACAGGGAAAAGCTTGTTCTCATAAAACAGCTCCAAAAAACTCCACACCTTCCTCCTCATTAGCTCAGTGTGGATCTACCACCAAACGGACCCAGTGTGAAAATAAAAAGTATGCCGAAGCAAAGAGACAAGCATAGACACAAGTATACCCCCGATATGCGTCTGGCTTTGTGGGGCCGTGTCTGTATGTAGCTGCACGTCTTACAGTGGAAGTGCTGCATGAATGTGTGTGTGAATGGATGAATGAGTAAATATGACTAGAAAAGCCCATTTACCATAATGAAAGAGTTGAAACTGTGCATAATAACGGACGCTAACGTGGTTAAAGTGCATCGTGTTGTTAAAACTAGAATTTCTGATTAAAGATTTGTTGTATACTGATCTTTATGTGGATTTTATATGTACACATGTTATTTAGAACCAAAACTGCTTCAACTGACTGATTTACAGCACAGCTTTATGTGTTAGCTTTTACTAATTATAGTTAAACAAACATTTCATTTTAAAAATATATATTGTTTAAAGGGGAGAAGTTTTCATATAATCTGTTTTCCTGGAAATTAGCCTGGACCCTCAACCTGGGCCAATTGATTGTAACTGTCACTAGCCCCGACACAAGATGGCCGCCCTGTCGGCCCGTCTCTCACCCCGTCATGCGGTGTTTACGTATATATGTCCATGCTAGCAGCTAGCACCTGCTGTCCTGGCCTGGGCAGCAGTTGTTAGTCGGCTTTGGCTTTGCTGATGCAAACGAGCTGCTTAACATGTCTTATGGAGACTGAAGACTTTCAGAATCTACAAAGCCAACAAATCACATTTATGTACTAGTATAGCAAGAAAAATCAGTTTTTTTGATTGCAGGACCAAAGAAGAATTAATTTATAAATGTAAAACGAACTCGCTGCTTTTTAACATCCAGTATCACGTTGAGCGAACGTCTGTTTATCTCCCTTTTAAATGAATTTAATCTCTTATTTGTAATTAATTTTTTCTAGAAGCCAGATTAAGAGAGTGTTTTTTTTAAGAAAAAAAGGGATGAAATGATTATATTAATTCATTTAACAGCTTCAATAATCCTCTTTTCCCTTTCAAATCATTTCCCTTTGATTCTGTTTATATTCTTGACCCATATTCTCCATGAGCTCCTCATCTCTGTTACCTGTTAAATAAAAATCACAATGATGAGTTTAGAATGGAAAGCTAATGGGGATTAAATAGTAGAAGAAGTAAAGAAAGAGCTAAAATCCTGTGGCTCCACCCTCTCTGTTAGTCTGCCACCCATTCTTGTGACTTTTTAGCTTCTGGACTTCACATCGGTTTCTATTTCGAGTGAAAGACGTCATTGTGGCGGAAGGATGGGCAGCAGGAGGAAGGTGTGTTTCTAAGGTGCAGATGAGTTCAGGAGCAGCAGGACCACACATCAGGAGAGAGGCTGTTTAAAACTCAGTGTGTGTTTCTGTTTTACCCTGAGTGTGTGTGTGTGTGGCTGATTACAATGCCAAGAAAACAATGTGTTCAGACTCTGTGATTTGTCCCACGCTGTGCGAGAGAGCGGCGAGTCGTTCCGCATACGCAGAGACACGGAGGGAGGGAAGTAATGAAACCTCACAGATACTTCAGGTGGAGGCGGTGTGTGTGTGTGTGTGTGCAGTTACACGTGGAGTGTGTTTGTCTTTGCAAGCTGGGGAGTCTAACACAAACAGCGCCGGGCTGCACATCAGACACACACACACACACACACACACACACACACACAGTTTACAGCCTGTTTAATGGAGTTTAGTAACTTTCTATTTGCTTTCTAAAAAGATACGGCTGCGTCTTTCATCGCTGAAAATCTCCCTCGTCTGGTTGTAATTAGTGTGTGAAGCCGATGCCAACGCTTGCAGGCGGGAGCCAAAGATGTGTGTCAGAAACGTATCAGAAGACTGAAGCGTTACGATAAACAGCCAGCCAGCGCAGCTTTCAATCACGTGTGACTGACATCTCACCTGAGCCGCACCGTGCTGGTGCTGAGGCTGAGAGCTGCTTTTCTACTGCGACCTAATCCACGCACACACAAAAACACACACACACACACACACACACAGCAAGCACTGCCATTGAGATGGTAATAAACTCCTCTCCTTCTTGGTTTGGAAAGTAAAAAGAGACATCTGATGACCGGTCAGCCACCTCCCCAGCTTTTGTCCCGGGTACAGAGAGTGAGTGAGTCATGCCTCAGCGCGCTCACCCTCTTCATCCTCCTCACCCTCCTCACCCTCCTCACCCTCGCAGCAGCAACAATGAGCCCCGTCTGACTGGCTACTCTCCCTTTGTCCACCGACTTCTCAATACAACTCAATAAATCGCCCTGACAGGTTTCCGAACTCTGGGGATGGGACAATCCGGATGAACTCCGGCATTGTTCCCGCGGGGAGGAAGATGATAAGTTTTGTTTGCTCCTTGTGACGCTTCATGCATCGATTTTATCTTCTTTCAAAATCTGTCAAACCACATTTCACACCACTTGGGTGTCTCGAACATTACGGTATCTCTTCGGAGAGCAGGTTGGGTTTCACATTGTTGAAGAGCGTCCGAGTGCGTGCGTGCGATGGGAAAGCGGCTGCTGAGGGTTTCTGCATTCATGTCCGCGTCCTTAAACCTCGCTACAGTCAGACGCTGCTTCAATAAAAACGGAAAAACCAAAGAAAAACAGAAACTTTTAAGTCCATGTCAGTCTCTGTAAACAGGGCTGGTACTTTGTGCATTTTGATGAAGGAAGATCTCTTGTGAAACCACAATTGCACATCTGTTCCGGCCAAGTTCATAACTCATCCAAGATGCACCACTTTCAGAACGGGGCAGGAGAGCAAGCCGTCCCATCTGCGCCATCTTTTTACAATTACAAAAACATGTAACTATAAATTCCTGGAAGGTGTTTCACCAAGCTTTCTATGATCTAAGAATACACGGGAAAAAAAGAAAAGGGACAGATCTGCCGTGATGGAACAGAGAGGCAGGTCATCATCAGGACTTACTTCAGAGGCCATTTTTTAAAAACTAATATCAAAGCTAAAAGGCATTTTTATTGGCATATATTTAGCTTGATAAGTCTTATTTTTTACTAAAGTTGCATGTTTTTATGTTTTTACCAGCAGAACCTCCACATTGGACCAAGCCTGAGCGGATGGACAAGAAGCTCTTGGCGATCCCTGCAGCCAACACCGTCAAGTTCCGCTGCGCTGCGTCCGGCAACCCAACACCGAGCATCCACTGGCTGAAAAATGGCAAAGAGTTCACAGGCGAGCAGAGGATGGGAGGAATCAAGGTGAGAGGAAGAACATGTTCACACTTAAAGGCTAAAGGAGCAGCGCTGTGATTTATGGGCTTAAACCTTCACACTGGTGCAGAAAGCTGTTGCCTGGAAGGGCTCAGGTTCTGCCCCGCTGCAGCTACTATCAAAATGCCATTTTAATCCCCCGATGGTTGCAGCCCATCACCGTACGGGCGCTGCGATGCTCCCCAGTGTGAATTTCCATAGCTGGAAGAGTGCGAAGGAGCGCGCTGAAAGAAACTTCGCGCTTGGCGAACCTTCTCACGATACATAAAGGTCAGGAATCGCGCCTTGGAGCCGCAATCCGCCATCCGCCGACTAAAATAAAGTTAAAGGAAGAGGGGGGGGGGGTCAGACTGCGGTGGTGCCCTGACTGACTCGTGCATGCTCGTGAGATAGCTGAGCGCGGGGAAGCAAACAGCTGTTGTATTCAGTTTTGTCATCGAATTGACTCTAAACACTGGCTCTCATGTGGAACGACGCTGCTTAAAGTAACGAGGCCTGGTTTACTTTAGACTTCCCTAAATGGCCCTTTGCTGTAACAACAAAAGACCCGAGTTTGTTTGGAGTCAAATAAACTAAAACTTAATGATATACAGTATAAATTCTAAAATTATACCCAGAGATGTTAAACCTTTGAGGCTCTCTGTGTCTTAATTTCGTCCACAATGCTGCGACGAAGCGACATGAAAGCAGGGAAAAACGCCCGTATAGATCTTACAGTTAAATGTGAGTTTGTTGAATGTTATGTGACGCTGTACAGTCGTAGCTCAGTTAACTGAATCAAAGCCAGTGAAATAGTTGCATCCTGTTATCTGGGTAAAGTAAACATGTGTCATAGGAGCAGCGGGGCTGTGAGCGGGCTTCTCCCCCGGTGGAAGTTTGGCCTTTAAAGAGTTAAATGTAACGAGATCCTGCAGCTATTAACAGTTTACAGAGATCTCCAACATCTGCTCCCAGCAGAGCAGCAGCAGTTGTCTCTCTCCCTCTGTCCCCACTCCTTCCCTCTTCCTCTCTCACACACGCAGATTCACTTACACCTGTCACCAGCGCTCACGCCGCCCCCGGCTCGGCCTGAAGTGGCTCCCCGACAGCAGCTTTTAGCGTGCGTGGTGCACATGACGGTTAGCTGATGAAAAGGTGCGTCTGCGTTGTTTAGCGCTTCCACCTGTTCCAGCAGCCTCCCACGTCTGACCCGAATCCCAAAGTTTTCCCGGTTTTCACTAAAAACTAAGCAGCTGGTGTCACGTTGGGTCACAGATGACTCTTCCTAAAGAGAGCATCAGCTGACTTTGTCCTCGCTTGTCGCTTCAATCTGAAAAGCAGAAAGTGTTTTTCTTCAGGACGAATTCCCTATGTGTTAAATTGTGATAACTTAAAACTCCTTTTCGGGAGGTTTTGCTCTTACAGCTTGTCATCTTTAAAGCCAGCTTTCTCCTCCTGCTGCTGCTTGATTCAATACTGAAATCTGAATTAGAAATTCCTGAATATTGACGACTTTCCTCATGAAAAACTATCTAGAAAAGCCTTTTTTCTAGGTTTTATCTAACTCACATAAAGATGTTAGATCATAATATTCCTGCAGACTTTAAACTCTAGGGAGAAGCTGCTTCCAATGTCCTTATTAGGTGATTGAGACGTTCTCCCGTGTGTCTTTATCAACATCTAATCACATGCTCCTCCCCCCACTTCTGTCCCCTGAAGCTGTTTGAAAATCCAGTTAGCTCGTCACCACGTGGCCACTGTGGTCTTGAAGGAGGCGAGGGGAGAGGTCATCCCCTATAGAGCCGCGGTGCTGGGTGACAGACAAGCCTGGGGTCACGGGCACAGCTCTACCCCATCCTAATGTCCAAAATTCATCTGAATTTGTCCTTTTTAGTATTGGCTTTAAACACAAGATAAAAATTAGACATAATTTCACTGTTTGCACATGAGTTGTTGGAATTTAGAGATATAATGGAAAGGTACCACTGCAGATGCAACTGGTAGTTAGGAAATGTCCATAATCGCTAAAGACTTGTCATGTTTTGCCAATAAAGTTAAGTAATATGTTATTATGTTGTATTTTCCTGTATTTAGTGGTTTAGTGAAGAAAAAGAAAAACAAAACTGCAAGAATAACGAAAATGCAGCAGTTTATTTTATTTTAGTTTTTAATATTTATTTTTATCTTATTCCATTTATATTTTATAAATTCATGTCTTTTACTGTTATTATTCCTTATTATTGTATTTTGTGGACTTCCACATTTAATCGTCTGATAAATTCACCAGCTTAAAAGACGGACCACTTAGAGTTTATTAACATTTGCTGCCCTTTCTTCCATCACATGGAAAGGATAGAGCTCGGACCCTCTGGAGAGGTCTGCATGGTGTAGGTTGTGTTGGTGTGGGGTAAAAATAAGTGACTGCATTTTGCTATTTGTGTATGTGTACACATGTATGAATATATGTATAAATACAAAATAGATTAATTTGAAAAAAGAAAAATCCATCAGTTATTTGTTGTTAACAATCGTTTTTACATACTCTCCCCCACACAACAGAGCAAGTCTATTTGCTGATCAATTAAAGTGATGAAAAGTGCATAAATGTCTAAAAAGCACGATGCAGGGATAGTGAGTCAGAGAAAAAACATCATCAGGTCTTCAGGAAGACCAGCTGAAGATTGATTTGTCATTGTGTGGACGTGAGTAAAAGGCAGCATCATCGTGCCGTCCCGTGTCACAGAGCTCATAACCCCGCCTCACATGTGTGTGATGAGTTCATGCAGCCAGGCTGGGGTAGATGTGTCGGAGCTAGGGGGGGTCTCTGAGTCCTGACAGCCTGACAATGGTCTTCTAAAGACTCTATTTCTCCAGCAGGGTCTTCAAGGTGAAGCCTTCTTCCTCCTGCTTCCCTTTCAAATGACAAAATCATTTTTGATTTGACAGCCATAGTTGATTGTGTGTGAATGAGTCCCCCGCCATGCCAGATTTTTAGCCTTTCGGAGAGGCAACGGGGCAACTTTGTTGCTCTCCAAGCGGGCCGTGTGTCCGCGAGGCTGTAAGCATCCTACGAACTGATCTCTGCCGATTTGCACGATGGAGATTTCTCCCCAGCTAACAGCTTGTCATTTATTCTAAAGTGCCTTCAGAGCTGCAGAAGTGTGAGAGAAGGACCATTACGCTCCATTAGTCCTCCTACAACATAAATACCCCCTGTCTGCAGAGAGTAGCCTTTCTGAGGAGTTCTCCACACTTGAAGCAGTTCACAAAGAATAATGAGTAAATAGTCTGATCTCTGCATTTACATGACGATATTTCTTAGAAGTTGAGTTTGTGAGTTTTTATCTCCAGAAGTAAAACAGCTCATCTCATTTTTTAGATGATTGCAGTACGACGCTGCTTAATTGGGCTCTTTTATTAAATGGTGTCATTTCTTTGTTAAAAAAAAAACTGCTGAATGTTGACAATAATAGACAAAAAGTTAAACCTTTTAAATTCAAAGTTTATTGAAAGTCTTGGTTACTTTTTTCTAAAATATTAATCCTAATCAATATTAATTAATACTTAATACTAATTATTTCTTTTCATTTTATGTTAAATGCCAGTTTTAATTATGGAAACAAAGCCTGATCTCTGATTGTAAAGGAGACCTGCATATGATTTTATGATTTCATGGAGGGGAATTTTCTATCCAGTGATCAAAAAAAGGTCATTTGCACAATAAAGGGTTAAAAAGCACACTTTAAAAGATGGGGTGAGAGCGCTATAGGCCTATAAGCAAAGTGATTAGAAGAAAATACTTCCGTTTTTGTGTAGCCTGTGATATTTCATAAAGGATTTGTGTGTAAACGTGTCTCAAATGAAGCCAACAACAGCATACCTAAGACTTTTATCAATCAGCGACGTTAATGTCCCATGATGCTCTGAATGCTTCTAATCCTGAGAGGTATTGCATTTCTGTTAAAAACTAAATCATTTCTACCCTCATTCATCATCAAAAAGAATCCCATCAGCAGAAAAGTGGGGCTCTTGTATTTGCTGGCAGCTTTTCAGGCGTCCGGTTGGGCCTTACGGGCGTTTTGTGCGTCTGTTTAAATGCAGCACAGAGAACAAAACGGTGCATTTGTGGAAAGTAAATTAAACGGTAAATAGGATGTGTGGCTCATTGGTGGGATGGAAAAATAAGATTCCAGCAGGGCGATGTGCGGCAGCGTTCAGCGCCTTCCCAGACAACTGTGGCGCTCTCCATTATGGCATGGCAGGGCCGGGAGGTCAGAGTTCACGCTGCTATTGAGCCATCAGATAGAGGTGCAAGAGATGGGCGTGTCGGCGGCCCATTGAGCCCCCGGAGCCTCTGACACCCAAAGCCACCGCTGTTGTGTGCTTCCACATATGGCGGAAGGGATTTTATTGTGTTCATGCTAAATTTGGGAGACTTAAAGCTGACAATGTCATTACTGTGTGTCATTCCATCCAGGTTGCTCAGCACTTAGCACCATTTCCAATCTCTTGTTTTGACAACTTTCCAAAGCAGGGCTCTTAAACTGGCTCCACACTGTTACTTTTTAAGACTTTAAGCACTTTAAATCCGTGTTTTTCCAGTCCAGATTTGAACACTGGATTGTGAGTCTCTGTTGGCCACGTAGGAATTTCTGCACTTGCAAGATTATTTTTGGACTCTTTTCTTTTTCTTTTTTTTCCCGTTTTTTTCTTTTAATTTCAGGCCTGCCACGGTTGTTCATTTTCCCCTTCTGTTGTTATACCCAAATCCACCGTGAATATCAAAAGACAGATTATCCTATTTATTTTGTTTTATTGCACTTTTTTTCTTTTCCTTCTGTTACACGTACAATTTTACGGTCTCCTACTTCGTGCTGACACAACGTCAAGCAGAGGCGAGGTCAGGCACAAAACTTCACCAGTTTTAATGGAGAGCCCTCAGGGCTGCATCTATCTGCTTCCTCCTTCTCTGTGGGTCAAATTAGACGGTAGCGCAGATCCGGGCCGCTGGTCCGCTCTGGCACGGTCATAAATTCTGCTAACTGGCCCCGCTGGTTCTGACAGGGCTATTTTGTGAGGTGAAGACGGAGCGTTTGGACTATAAAGGGAACAGGGCTTCCTGTGTTTTCGCAGACAACTACTACACTGCAAAAAATCCCCCCCTTTTTTATTTTAAGGGATTCAAGCCGACGGTGGAGCCTTGAATTCTTGTCAGGATTAAAATAGGTGAAAGGACAGCCAATAGGATGAGGTAACTTATGTTTTCTTCAGGGCGAGTTTACTAACCTCACAGCAATGAGTTAAAATAAAACAGATGATGCTGTCCGGAGATATTTCCTTCACAAATGCTGAGCTGAATACAAATTCCAGCCCGTTCCCCTTTCTCAGCCCATGCCACATGCAGCATCCACAGCCAAAGCCCTAAAACCTTTAAAGCCTCGTATGACTCCTACGTAAGCTGCTTAATAATTTAATTCCAGTTGGAATCTGGAGTGATTGAAATGGATGGGATTATCACGTTTGGGGGACTAATGCTACAGGTTCAACAGGGGTTAGCCAGTGTAACATGTTAATAAAATCCACTGGCACGCATGTGGAAAATAATTAAAATGCCGAGAGACGGCGGGAAGATGTTTGGTGTACAGTAAGCAGCTGGAGACATGAAGACAAACAGCAATCAGATAAATGTCCCAGAATAATAACAAAAACATGAAATTTAGGCTAAAATGTGAAACGACGCTTTCAAGTATCAGGACCTCTGATTCAGATGTGCCTGTTTCTGTTGGTGGTCTTGGCTTCTCCGACTTTCAGCACATATTTTACCACCTTTAATATCCCCTTCCTCATGAATCGCCATTTTTTCCCTCCCTCCCCTCGCCCTGCGCGCAGCAGCCGCAGCACAAGGCGTCACTCATCTGCTCATGAGAGCAGCCATTGACTTGAGGTTGACTCCTGAGCGCTGAGAGGGGGCCAGACGGGGTGGAGCCAGCCGCTCACAAAAACCATTTGCCAGCGTAGAGCGGGCGGCCTGCTCTGTGTTACCACGCAACTGCAAAAAGCACACTCAGGCATAATATTTACACTGTTGCTTTATTTTCCGAACACACCTCCAAGAGAGGGAGCCGTGTGGAAGAAGGAGAGGGAAGAGTGAGAGGAGGAGAAGGAGATCCGCGGCCTGCAGATGAACATGGAAATGCTGGGTGACTGAATGGCCCTGCACCCGGCGCGTGGGGGGAGATGTTTGTGAAAACACGCCGGGTCAGCACTTTTTCCTGTAGGTGAGGTAAAGTGTTCCACCCTGACAGAAAAAAAAGCCTCCTTGTTGACATCACCCGCTCCCGTCATTAGTAATTCTGACCTCTTTCTGAGGAGTTCACTCCGCCGTTGCCCCGGGCGGCGTCTGAGGCGCACGTGCGCGCTCGCGCCGCGGAGGTTGTCCTCTTTGTCCCGCGGAGACTCTGCCTGCCGATGCTTAGCAGGTTGTCTGTTCTCGCCTCGCGGGGTCGGGGGAGGTGATCTCTCCCCCTCCGCTTTAACTGTTGCATCTCGGCTGCTGCCGACCAGCAGCACCTGGTTGGAATTACCGCAGAGTTCCCCCCTCCGCCCCCCGGGATTGGTCGCTCCTGAGTGGGACAGTTATCTATGTTTTAGAAAAAAATCTGCCTGTCTTCACTTCAGGGAGGCAGAAAGCAGCATGTTTGTCTCCACTTGAAGCAGTTTTACTCATTGAGAACTGGAAAAGATTCTTATGGAAGAAAAATCTTTCTGCTGTTTCCCATCAAAATGAAAGATGTGGTGTGTCTTCTCTGCATCAAGGTAAAAGCCGGTTATTAAAGGAAGAATACATTTCAGGATACGGAGGCGGTGGGCAGATCTGACACAGGAGCAGGTATCAGCTCTAGTCTGTCGTTGGAGTTTCGCTTTGCCTCCATTAAGATCAGATCAGAGAAAATCTTCTGAGACAAGGCTGCAGTTATTAAAGGGACAATGCTAATTTGTGTGCTAACCATCCATCAGGCCCGAGATGGGCTTCATCTTTGACTTTAGAAGTGCTGTAATAACACCTCCCCCCCTTACTGCCCCCCCAGCTGAGACACCAGCAGTGGAGCTTGGTGATGGAAAGCGCCGTGCCGTCAGACCGGGGGAACTACACCTGTGTGGTGCAGAACAAGTACGGCACCATCAGCCACACCTACCAGCTGGACGTTCTAGGTAAGCACCTTCGTATCCTTAGTTTAACTCCTTATTAATAATGAATTTGATTACATTTTGGCAGAAGTAAATCCGCCTGATCCATTTCTACCACCTTATTTGAGCATGTAACATTGTTTTTTATCCCAGTAATGTTTAAAATTGGAACCATTTCACTGTTGTTCCTTCTTTATTAACAGTCATCCGTTGTTTTCTCTTGTTTTGTTTCTCGGAGTGAACTTTAACCTCTTCTTGACGAGGTTGTCTGAAAAGACATACCTGAAATAAATGATGTATGTCTTCACAGCTACAAGGGTTGTATGTTTAATCTCAGTCTCAAAAGAAAGTTGAGAGATGTGAGGTTACTATAAATGTGTCAGAAAGCAGAAACTTATCTCATTCTGAAGGAAAACCACGACTTCCAGTGAAAACCTGAGGATAACCTACCAGTTCATGTAGGAATTAGTAAAGTGATGTCTGATGAGGAGATGTGCAAAAGTAAAGCTGGATAAGTGAACCTGAGCAGTTTTATTGATGGTTTAATGTAAATGTTACAGAGGTGAATATCTCAGATTCACCTATGAGGAGGCAGAAATAAGTGAAGCCTAAGAAAATATATGATGAGAAGAGAGGATACTTCGCTATAAAACTCCTTTATCTCCATGGACACTAACAGGATCTTCATAACTCATTTTAAAGAGATTTATTTTTGAGCCAGAATAAAAAACAGGATTTATGATTTTGTTCATGTTTTCTTACCTACTCTGGTTTTTCTCCGTCAGTAATGAGACAGACGTCTATCCTATGTACGACAGGGGGGTTTAAAGAGAAAAAGGACCGTTTTGCTCTTTGTCTATATTTCAGCACATGTTCTGCTGTTTCCTCCGCAGAGCGTTCGCCCCACAGGCCCATCCTCCAGGCGGGGCTGCCGGCCAATCAGACGGTGATCGTGGGCAGCAACGTGGAGTTCCACTGCAAGGTGTACAGCGACGCGCAGCCGCACATCCAGTGGCTCAAACACATCGAGGTGAACGGCAGCCGCTACGGGCCGGACGGCATTCCCTACGTCAGCATCCTGAAGGTGGGCTCACACTTCCTGATGCGTCTGGGCCGCTGATCATTTTACTCTGATTTAATCATCCCTGAACGTCCCAGTTAATGAGCTTTTACAGTCTGTGGGGCCCGCCGGCTCCTTTCACTGCCGCATATAAATGAACGGCTCATTGCTCCAGACCTGACCTCCATTATGAGACACGGAAGCTTATAGAAATGTGCATCCATCACCCTGAAATCAAGGTTGGAGGTTTTGTTTGGATACTCTTGCAATCCCAAGCTCTCGTTATGGCCGACTAAACACTTCTGCTGTTCAATAATTGTGTAAAACACCCGTCAACAAGAGGAGACAACACCCCAAACCCACTGCAGTGACGGATTTTTAATGGGAGGGGGGAAAGAAAACTCCTGTCGCAAACCAAGAAGGCTTTTGCTTTCACATTTGATCTCCCCGGTTTGCCTCTAGTGAGAGGGAATAAAACAAACATCTGGTTTGCGCTAAGTTAACTGCTGTAGTGGCGGCAGAGCAGGGAGGGAGACGGGCTCTGCTAACCACCGCTGCCGTCAGATGTGCTGCGTCGCGTGGTTCCAGGAGGAGGAGGCGGCACAGAGAGAGAGACAGGGAGGGAGGGAAAGAGGGGGGAGGCATCCAAAAAAGCCATGGAAAAAATGAGCGGGGGAACATGAGGAAGGGCAGAGTCAGCAGAGAGAAAGAGAAGGTGTGAGAGAGCGCGATGGACGAGAAGAAGAAAGGCCGATGGGGAGAAAAAGAGGGAAATGTGACGAGAAACGTAGACAAGAAGGCCAGAGATGGAGAGTGAGTGACAGCAGGCGGGAAAAGTTACAGACATCATTCAGCGCCAGCTTCTTTTGTTTCTTCTTCTCAGCAAAGGGCTGGAAGGAATGATATCAAAGCAGACAGAAGCCATGATGGATTATTTTGCTGAAGCCTTGAATAATAATCACACTGAGTGCAGGAGATCCTCAGGGCCTGACTTTCTGACTGGGGGATCCTGCTTAGTCGTTTTCGAGAAAGTTGAACACGTCTCTGCAATTAACAGGCGGAATTTTAGAGCAACTGTTTCTGTCACCATTAAAGGTTTACATTGTTAACAAATCATTTGTTTTTTCTGTTCAATGCATCAGTAGAATGGCCTTTCTAAACTCTAATAGCGTCATTCTAACCTTTTTAAGAAAAAGAAGTTTCAGTGAGCCGAGACAGAAGCTGAGGCGAAGGCAGGGCTCAGTATTTGCTCAGATATTTGGTGCAGTGGTACGGAGCAGGGACCCTCAGTCCCGGTCCCTAGGGGCCGGTGTCCTGCCTCCCTGCTGCAACACACCTGACTCACATCAGTGGGTGATCAGCAGCCTTGTGCAGAACAAGCCTGAGTCTGAATCCGGTGTGTTGCAGCAGGGAAACCTGTAAAACCTGCTGGACTCCAGTCCTAGAGGACCAGGACTAAGTTCATTTTATAACTACAGGGTAAGTGCGATAAGTTAAGAAGAGTAAAAATGATCCTTTCTTCGTCCCACATTGGGAAATTTACAGGAAAGCAGCCATCAGAGGAATCATAGATACAGATTAATTAATGCAAAGAGTTTTGTATGTAAAAAGATTAGATGAGATTTATCATAGCATTCCTCCTAACTTACTTTCAACTCCAGTATCTCAGTTACTGTTTAGTCAGGAAATTAGTGACATTATTAAACTAAAGTAAGACTTAAAGCATGTTTTTTATTTATATGCTTACCGTATTTAGGCTGCTGATTCAGCTCAGAGCTGATAAAAGGTTTTAGTCGTTGATAGTGTTGTTTTATAAAAGGCGGACTGACCACAGACGCTGCAGCTTCCACACCTCCAGCTCTTTCACGACTCTTAGCGTTTACAAGCCCTTTTATTTGCATTTTCCCTTTTTCCCGTGGCACAGCTCAATGGGATTGGGATGACTCAGTCCTAAAGGCTGCTCTGGCCTTTTTCATTGTACGGTGATTGTCTGGAGTGAGATGGGGGCTCTTTCTGAGTCCTAGAGGAAGGAACCAAATGATAGATACGGCTCTTTCTGACTCTAACTAAAGCAGAGCTCAAGTGTGAAAAGGGGAAGAACAAGATGCTCATCTTGTTTATGGAAGCACAATTGTTGCTTAAACAGTGTGATATATCACCTGGTCTGGTCACCGTCATTTGTGAAAAAGTGACTCTGGGGCTGAAATGAACCAGCAGATTTCAGGAAGCTGTATATCTGAGAAGGTGAACGATGGGATTCAATGAAAGGATGAGACTGGGAAATGAATGGACAGAGAAGCAGTGAAAGTAAGAGAGACAGAGAAGAAGAAAAGCAGGCCAGCAGAGAGAGAGAAAACAGGGGGGGGGGGGGGCTGTGAGCCCCAGACTGCGGCTCCAGGCTCGATTTTCGACTACCACATAATTGAAACAGTATTTACTGAGATTTGTGTGCGCCTCTCTCTCTGGGCTCACTCACTTCATTCAGACATGAGATGCTCTCTCATGTGTGGCGTACTGCAGGAGTTGAATACAGCTTAGGCTGGGAGGAGGGGGTCATGCTTACAGTTTTTTCTTTTTTGGTGAGAACTGCCTGAATCGCTCTTTTGATGCCGGGAAAAAGCGCTAACGATGAGCGACTGGTCCTGCTTGGGGAGGGAGCGGGAGGCATGTGGAGCCGAACCCTGGATGTTCATTAAGCAACTGTAAAACATGATCCGCTTCCCCCTTCATGCTCGTCGCCCGTTTAATAATTCAACAGCAGTTTTTTTCCCAGAGAACTTGCTCTGCACACAAGTTACACGCCCCCACATGATCGACGGCTGTAATCTCTTTAATCTACCAACGATCAACACGATTCGCTGCACGTTAAGGATCAACCGATTCGCAGTTTTCAGGGCTGCTGCCGATTTTTCTTTATATCAACCTTGGCTGATCCGGGATGATGATTTTCTGAAGCCAATACACTCCTACTCCTGCACTAATAACAAATGTTACGAGTCTCACTTGAAAAAAAAAAGAAATATTTGTTTAACTTAACACAAATTTTAGAACAAGTAATGGTACTTAGCATGTACAGCTTAATCCCTGTATTTTAAAGTTCAACATTTAAATAAAAATAAAGGACAGTTTTTCTTTTTGTAAACAATTTGTTAGAAAAAAATGAAAACAGGAGCCGACTTGTCTGTTAATCATGCCGAGAAAAAGATATCAGCGATGGCATCAGCAAATCGGTCATAAATAATGCAAATATCGGGCCGATGCCTCAGCCTGCTGATGCCGATCGGTGCTGATGCTGCTGATGCTTCGGCCTACCATTACCGCACATAGTCAGTGTAAGATGATTTGATTATTATGTGGACGTTTGCCTGTTTTACAGTTTTGTATGACAATGTGTTGTTGCAGGACCTGCGAAGGCCTCACTGTGCCTCTCGGTTTTCCCTCCACAGAGTAATATCAGTAAACACACTGTGGCCCACAGTAAGTTGACTCTGTCCAACGTGACAGAGAAAGATGCCGGGAAGTACTGGTGTCGCGCCTCAAACTTTGTAGGCAAGTCGGAAAAAGCTTTCTGGCTTAAGGTTCACAAAGCAGGTAAATACTGAGCCTCGCAGCAACAACCTCCTTCTGCCGGGTCTCCTCTGCTCAGCTGTGCTCCTCTTGGTTGTGGGTCTGCTTGACTTGCTAATGGGACAAACACACACACGCACACACACACACATATATACTCAAACACAAGCTCAGTCTCCTACTGAGCTCATGTAATCTCATTTTGTTGGCAAGTCGCTATCATTCATTTTAACTCCCAGCGCCACTTTGAGATCAATAACAAACACAACGTTGCATCGTTAATTACTGCTATGGCTTCAAAGGTCTCGCCCTTGCACGCCCGTACGCCACCATACATGAAAACACACATGTATCCGAAACACACATAAACCGCTCACTGACTCAGCCGCACACGGGTCGATATTGATTCCCATTCTCCAGCAATATTAATGCATTTTTCGATGAAAGGGTGCTGCGGTCTTCTGCCTAACTGGGTCTGTGTGGTGCTGTTCATTACTGAGGCTCTCACTGGTCATCACTGCAATCATTACTCAGAGCAGAAAAAGCACAGCTGCAGCAATATGTTGTGTTGCCATCAAACAATAGTCCAGTCTTAACAATAAGTTATAAGTGCATTTGTCTACATGTGCAGGATGTGCTTTTTTTAACCCAAAAAATTCCACATTTTTAATTAATAGCTTACTGTACTTCTTCATTCAGTTATCTGAACCTTATTATTATGTTTACCCCTAAATATCTGCAACTGACAGCAAAGTAGAGGGTTAAAAACTTGCTGGACAGCATCGGGCTCATTATACATGCCAGTCTGTAGCCTAACATCGGTTTCCCCCTCATAACTTCCTCTTTAACATGCAATACATGTGCAATATCACAATGTAGCGGAAAACCGTTTCTGGGGGGAAAAAAAACACTGCCCCATTTCTGAAAGGCAGAAAATGATTTGATTTTATCCCAGAAGGTTAAGTAATTTTATAGTTTTGACATTTAAACTGTCTTATAGGGTTTATTATATGGATACTGGATTGTAATTACGTAGAAAAACTATGAGGGCGGGGCTCCTAAAAAGTGCATACCTCTTCCCACGCCTTTTTCAAACTTGCTTATTTTGAATTGATTATGAAATGTTATCATTAACTTATTTTGTTCAAATAAAAACATTCATTCATTAATATAAAGTCACATTGGACCAATGTAGTTTATTTCATGTTATGGTGTTAGACTGCGTTGTTGGCTCACCAGAAGTGAAAATTCAGTGCAATCTGTTAGTTTCTTTTGCTCGGGCATTATTTTTTACCAAGAGACTTAACATAAACAGAATTATTATGAACTGGATTAACTGGTAATTGTAACCGCATTACATTGAACAGGACTGAACTTTATGTAGAAAAGTGCTCTAAGATGACTACAGATGAATAAAATTGCCCTGAATAAGTTCTGCAGGTGACACTTGAAGGTGAGGGAATCTGGTTTGCTTTGATACCAGTCAGCTTCAGATTTAATACTGGTTCAGTTTAAAACCCCGGGTGCTGGTGAATCTCTCTCCACTCAATCAAAGCCTACAGAAACAATAAAAATGCTTCACACATAAACAACAAACCGAACCCCAGGAAGGAGATGGGCAGAAAGCCCCTGTGGCGTTGGACTGAACCAACCAGCGGGGCGACGGTGCTGCTTGGGTGTTTCCAGCTGGTGGTGGTGGCACAGCTGACTCCTTCAAATCCTCAATCCTGTCCTTTCCTTCAAGGTGTATTTGGTGTTTTCTCCTAAGAAGCTTTGGGTTCACAAAATCTCTTGTCTTTTCTTTTTTCCCCCTCCTCCCCCCCTCGTCCTCCACAGACCGCTGGTATTAACACCACAGATAAGGAGCTAGAGGTTCTCTTCTTGACCAATGTGTCTTTTGAGGATGCGGGCGAGTACACATGTCTGGCTGGGAACTCTATCGGCTTTACTTACCATTCTGCTTGGCTGACTGTGCTTCCAGGTATATTTGTCATCACTCCACGGGTCTCCAAGCTCATTACTTTCGTCTGAATCATTACAAATGTTATAAATTTAATGAAAACAGCTGCTACTGGATTGTTTTTACGGCTCCCTGTTTTCCTCAGTAGCACAGCCAAACGAACATGCAGTTTTTGGATTCTGTTACTTGTTAACATGTTTAAGGTTCGTCGAAACTGTATCATCATCGCGTCAGTGGGACAGGCCGAGCATGTACTCCATCCTTCGGTGAAAGATGCTTTTAAATCAGAGCAGATCATCGGTTTGAGCATCTCAAGGCTGCGAGACAATTTAAAAGTGTTTCTGAGCTCGATGTTAAAAGACAGTAATTACGTCCTTGGGGTGAAAAACACACCACTGGTGTAATTACCTGCTTCCATTTAACTACAAGCTGATTATTTATAAAGGGAACCCACATGTCTCAGTGTGCAAGTACACGTTTTCTGATCTAGTCTGGAAATCCGTTTGAGTCAAATGTGCTGCTGAGCAAAACGACAGATGTCTGTCATTTTTTTAAAGAAAAAAGTAGAAACTTGCTTCCTAGATTTTGACTTTCCTCTTTGTTTTTCCCCCCCAAAGCAGTGAACCCACAGAAGGAAGACTATGCAGACATACTGATCTACGTGACTGGATGTGTGCTCTTCATCTTCGCCGTGGTTATCATCGTCCTCTGCCGCATGAGGATGACCACACAAAAGACTCTGCCGACGCCGCCTGTGCAGAAACTCTCAAAGTTTCCCCTCAAGAGACAGGTAACAGAAAGTAGATACAAGATTTGTACAAAACCTTTCCCTCTTTTTCACTCTGGTTCGTTTTAGTCCAGTTTAAGGCAGGGCAGGATATCGACATTTTCAAACATATCAAGAGTTTGTCACATCAGATATAGAATGAGGAAATGTGGTTTATATCGAGTTAGCTTGTTTTGAGTCAAAAGTGCCTTTTTTTTTGCATTTTGCACGACAGTGTTTTTGTTATGGTCACTGAAAAGTATTTTTCTTTATTTTGATAAACAGCTACTTTCATTTTAGTCAACTATTTTAATGCACATGTGCTGTTGATCCATGATAAAAATGCATTTACCACCCAAGGCTGCAAATTGGTTAATTACAACATAAAATATATTGAGACGTATATCGTGATTCAGGAAAAAATTATTTGAGATATGAAATTTCTTCATGGTACCTAGCCCTAGTCCAGTTTAATGGCGCTGCAACAATCACAAATGTGGATAAACTAATGCTAAAAAAATAGTTAGTTAGTTAATAGATAGTTCTTGTATTTCTGTCCATGGCGGACCTTTCACTGTGCTGATGTATTAGATACTTGAAGGCATCACACTGGTGACATGTGTTCACATTTATCTTGGAGCAGATTCAGCGCAGGGATATTTATGCCCTCCTGTGACTGTCAGTGTTAGTTTTAGATTTCACTCTGTGTGTAACACACACTCTCCTCTCAACTGTTTGGAGAGAAACATGAGGTGGAGCAGCTGCATTGCCACAACCTGCAATCTGAAGAAGTCCTCGCGCCGTTGTCTGTCAGGGCTGCATTCAAGAAAAAAGAGAAAACACAACTCAGTCAAGTCCAAAACCAAGTTCAAATGCAGCGTTTCTAAGAGACCGAGCTGATCATGTCACATTTTAGATGAAGTGAGATTAGTGAGAACAGTGCTTGAGGACTGCAGGGAATGGTTTGGGAAAATGTTTTAAATGTCAAAGGTTGAACAAGAATAGAAGAAAAGGTAGTTAGCTTAGCTTATATAGACTTTAACAAAGGTCGCTGCAAAGTTCACCGGACGAAACTCCTTTTACCAATTGTCCTTAAATGCACAGTCGTAAACAAATATATTCATCTACTTCCATTAAAGAAAAGGCAAAATTCTTAGTAGTTATTCAAATAACTGGAGACAAAAAAAGTAATTATAAATATTAATTTGCAAAGTTATTATTTCGCGAAAAAAGACGTTTTTTACTTTAATTGAGTTGAAAAGGTAATAACTAGCAAACAAAAGTGCTGGACCAATGAGGGCACTTTACTGATGAGCAGTGGTACAAATTGAAAAGAACTGGGGCAGCATTTGATAAGTAATCAAGTTAGTTGTTAACTGGTCATTAACATTACTGGGTATGAAAGGAGCATTTCCGAGAGGCAGAACCTCTCGGATGGAAAGATGCCTTTTCACCATAATGAGACAAAAATTGTGGAACATTTATAGGAATATGTAAAATTAAAAAGACTTCTCACCATCAACAGTGTATGGTTTCATCAAAAGAGAATCAGGATGAGTCAGTGTTCATGGGACGAGGCTGAAGAATAATGACACCGAATTACGATGTGTAAATCTGAATTGTAAATCATGTCTCAGTCTAATATATTGGGAACAAAATATGGCTTTATGAGATTTATAAATCATTGAATTATATTTTAATTTACATTTTACACAGCATTATGACTTATTTTAGATTGAGGCTGTATACTATAATTACCTTTGCCAAGAATCAAGCAGGCTACTATCAAGTCCTTACTGGCTGCTAAGCTAGGCTAACTGCTCTAGCTAGCACAAGCGTTAACCTCCTCATCTATCTACCCAAAACGAAAAATTGCGGTATTTTTTCAAAGAAGTTTTGAACATAAAAAGACATTTCAGTACCATTTCATTGTTAAATAACCCAAATATTAAAACATTAGCATAGTGCTACTTGACACGACATGAGCTTAAACTTCCTTATAAAAGCTTGATTAAGTGTCTCAGATGTATGTATGTTAGATTTAAATAGATATAGCAAACATTTTGCCAAATGCCTCTGGGTGGTTTGTTAAATATCTTTAAAAAAGCCAATGTGGTATGTGTGCATCCTGTGTCTGCCCTCTGGATGCACAGGCTGTCTGCTGAGTTTGTGATTCTCCGTCCAGCCCCACCCTGCTGTTCTGTGTGCTAGACAAAACCACTGTGAGGTTATTTCTTGCAAATTCCAGCTTTCCAGCTTTATAATTGGAGGGTTATGCTCCTCAACATGCAGAAGATACATTTTTAGAAAGCAAACTGTTACTTGAAAGTCGCTGCTCAGTTCTTTGAAAAGAAAAAAGGGGGAAAATAAGTTTTTAGCTGTACCCATTGAGACTAAATGTATTTAGTCATGTTACATAAAGCAGTCCGTTTAGGTTCAAGTCCCCATCAAGAAGAAGCCTCATCTTTTAAAAGATCCACTAATTGCAGCCTTGGAGTCTTTCTTCTATTTTTACTACCTTCATATAAATGGTCTTATAAGGTAGCGCAGAGAAAGTTCTTACTGCATTTTTCTCTAATCTTTGCTTCATTTTTGTAAAGCTAATCTCCCAGTTCTCTCCTTTCTTTTTCATAACTCTGAGTAAATCTCCTGTAAACCTCCTGGCATGTTCTATCAGATATTACTTTTCATGCCTCTGAAATCGTTGTCAGAGCTACTTTTTTTTCTTTTACTTCACAGCATTTTTTTTATTATTTTCCCGCAGTCGAGAGGTCTGGTAAGTGGACTTGTTTGTCGGAGGACCTCTCTTGAAAGGGCACAGCTCGTAGACTCTGACAAAAACAGATCTATCAAAAACCCAGGCCAGAACCGTCATTTCCCCCCCGCAGCCATCAGATAAATGGTGGAAGGATGTGGAGCCCAGCGGCTCGGCAGCAGGACCGCCAATCTAGAAATGGAGCTTATTGATGGATAGAGATGGCCATTCCATCTCGCCAGGCTGTCGCCCACCTCCACATCCTGCTTCATTCATCTTTGTTACCTCGCGCTTCCTCCTGCGCGCAGCCACAGGCCTGCTGTTTGTAAAAGTCTCTGCCGGTGTTAGAAGTCTCTGTTTTTTCAGAGAAAACTGAGCTGAAAGAGCTTCGATGTTGGCTGAGAGGTGCGTGGTGTTTGCACTGTGTTTCTGCTTACGAAGATTTCAATCTTTTTTTTTTCTGTTTGGAAATACTTTTCTCTTTTCAGGCTGTTTTGAAAGAAGTTTGATTTATAAAACTGCTTTGCTGTGAATTCCCCCTCAAACTACAACCATAGAGACATCTGTAGAAGAAGAATGTGCCATAATTATTATCAAGAGCAAAGCCAGAGGGGTGGCAAGAATAGACAAATGAATTGTAAATGTAGTGTAAACTGACCTTTACTTTGGTAAACCTCAGATTCTCAAGTGCACGTGAATGCAGCATGTAATGTACGTCTGTATAATGTTTTACATCAAAACTACAAAGTCTTACATCACATATACACCACTATCTCACCAACTGCATACATAAATGATCATATCCATCAATCCAAACTGTTTGTATTCTATGAAAGGTCATAGAAGTAATAAAACCAGCAGGTGTGATGACTGTGCAAAGCTAAATTTGGTTCACAGCAAGTTTTTTCCATAATCAGTGAATTTATGTAATACAGCAGTGATTTAAACAGTGTTGGATAGTAATGGTCCTTTTTTAAGACTTGAAGATGTGAGCATTTCATTTGGAAGTTACTTTAGTTTATGTATTGGTGGATGGAGGGTTTGCATGGCATCAGATTGTGTTAAAACTCATTACAATTATCATGAATATATTTTGAAAGACCCATAACAGGAAGTGGTACATCTTTAGAAAATAGGAATATTCCAGCAGCGACCAGCTAAATGTTAGAAGTCAGATTCTGCTTCTCCTCTTCCTCTGTCTCCTTCCATAAACACGCATCCCCTACCTCGTTTCAGAGACTATAACAGATCGTTTTTGCACCCAAGCAGGTGTCCTTGGATTCCAACTCCTCCATGAACTCCAACACGCCGCTGGTCCGGATCGCCCGCCTGTCGTCCAGCGACGGGCCGATGCTGGCCAACGTGTCGGAGCTGGAGCTGCCCTCCGACCCCAAATGGGAGTTTCCTCGCACACGGTAAGAAACGGAAATGCAGCTAAACCACAGAGCCGTAAGCGTACTTATCCAGGATCAAACCGAGCTGTGAAACGGCTGTTTCAGGTTAACTCTGGGTAAGCCTCTGGGAGAGGGCTGCTTCGGCCAGGTGGTCATGGCGGAGGCGGTGGGCATCGACAAGGAGAAGCCCAACAAGCCGCTCACTGTCGCTGTGAAGATGCTGAAAGGTGAGAATCCTCTGCGACGTTTCTTTTCTCTTTGCCCTTCTCTCTACACTTTTTATTTCTACTGAAATCCTGATCCGGCTCTCCTTTCCTGATCAGATGATGCAACAGATAAAGATTTGTCAGACCTAGTGTCAGAAATGGAGATGATGAAGATGATCGGGAAGCACAAAAACATCATCAACCTGCTGGGGGCGTGCACGCAGGACGGTGAGGCTGCAGTCCTGCTGGAATCCAGGAGGAGTGAGCCGAGTCTCTGAGTGACACGCTGTTTGTCTCGCCCCCAGGTCCTCTGTACGTCTTAGTGGAGTACGCCTCAAAAGGCAACCTGAGGGAGTACCTGCGGGCGCGGAGGCCACCGGGCATGGACTACTCCTTTGATACCTGCAAGATTCCAGATGAGCAGCTCACATTCAAAGACCTGGTGTCCTGTGCCTACCAGGTGGCCCGCGGCATGGAGTACCTCGCCTCGCAGAAGGTCCGCCATTCATTCCCTAAAGCGCTGTCAAAAAAAAAAAAAAACCAAAAGCCAACCAAAACATCCCGTTGCAGCACTTTTTTTTTACATTGTTCAATTCTGACATTTCGACGCCAACAATGAGCTGATTTACCTCTCGTGGGGTAAACGGCCGTCTTTATCAGTGATGAAAAACCACACCGGTCTTTGGCTTATCTGTAGTTTAGTTTAGTTTATTAAAGAGGGAACATGTACAGCAGCATAGATCACAGAGGGAAATATGCTCTGCTACAGAGTGTAACATAGGAAATGCAAATCATTATACAGATAATTTTAAAAAGTAAATTTCATACGAAAATACAGTTAAATAGTAGGCAAACTAACATTTAAGAACAGAAACAGTAGTAGTCGTAGTTATGAAAGCATGAGATTACCATTTAATCCTCATCCTCTCATAAATAGATGAAAATTATCCTTTTAATTTTATGCTTTCTCATATTTGATGAAGGCACTTTGTGCTGCTGCCTTTTCTTGTATTACATGGCAAAAATAACATCCATTTCTCAAATGTGTACCCGCAAGCCGCTCATCGCTGATTCCTTTACTTTCCTCTTCCGTGTGACCCTTTGAGCAACCCTCATCTTCAATTCAAGATTAACGAAAACAATCATTAAGCAAAGCATTTAAATAATGGGAACAGTGTTTCCTCATCGATCTTTGTCATTTATACTTAGAACAACTTTCATTGAAATCTAAACATATTTTTATGAATTTATTTGCAGGAGATGATTCATTCAAGTGTTTGATGATTGTTTTGGCTGTTTTATGGGGTAAAATTACAAACAGGAGTGTGTTGGGACTAAGTTTTGGTGAATTTAGTGATGAATTAGTGATGTTGGTGGCCAAAGCAAGGTTGCGAGTTGGTGTAATTCAGATGTGAGATAATAGTTATGATTCTATACTCAATCTAAAGGGCAGATAGGAAGAAGTTCCTTTAGTGAAAAATGTTATTTAAGTGTATTTTCTTTAGGCGTCTGGGCCCTGCTTGACCTTCACAGCCTAACAAAAGCTAATATAAAGCAGAAATATGAGTTCAGCCTCATCCAGCCCGTATAAATGGCTCAGACAGTTGAGTGAAATTTGCTGTATATGTGCGTCTGTTTTAAATGTGCATCTTTGTTTCTTGTCCTCAGTGTATCCACAGAGACCTGGCAGCCAGAAACGTCCTCGTGACAGAAGACAACGTGATGAAAATCGCCGACTTCGGTCTGGCCAGAGATGTGCACAATATAGACTACTACAAAAAGACCACGAACGTAAGTCTGCCATCTGGAAGATGTTTATCTCAGCATGCATGGCAGGATGGTGTTGACTAGATTCAGATATTAGATGATGGTTTTCTCTTATTCGCGGTGCTGATACCTGCTGAGTCAGCGGGGATGAAACTTGGCGAACTTATGTTTTGGGACGTTTTGTACAGAATAGTTCTGCTAACCGAAGCGGTTTTTTGTACTTCTTTTGTTTCAGGGTCGTCTGCCCGTGAAATGGATGGCTCCTGAGGCTCTGTTCGACCGGGTCTACACACACCAAAGCGATGTGTGAGTTTGCACAAACCGACCGTCGCATGCCGACCGCCCACTCATGTGGAGCTGCTGTACTCCGCTGGAATGCCGGTGTTAAAATATTGTGACCGATCGCGTTAGCATCAAGCCCTGAATTCGTTCGTGTGAATACGGAATCACGGCGCTCCCTCGCCAAAAAATCTCCCGTCGGCTGTCTTGGTAATCCCGAGCTCCTTGTGAATCGGGAGGCTCCGCATTCCTGCCTCCGTTTGTTCTTAAATCTCCCAACGCGACATCAGAGGGAGGCAGGAACGCGTCTTACCGCTGTTTTCTCAGCGCAAATCCAAGCTGCCCCGAAACAGAAGGAGATAAGAGGGGGAGTGGATTCTTCGCGAGGCGCTCCCCTCCGGGTGTTTTTCCACAACTGTTCAAAGGATCCAGGGCAGCGGAGACAAACGCACCTCTTACCACCTCTGATTGCTTCCGTGTTGGCTGCCATCAGGAGTTCAGGCGAGAGGGTCACAATATCAGTCTGTCTTGCGGTAGCTGCGATCCCCGTAACCCCCCCCCTCACACAGCTTCAGCCAGACGCTGTGTCCCCCGCGCAGCCATCCAAGCCAAACAAGGGCCCCTGTCAACACTGCTTGGCCGCTGATTACACCAGACTGGGAACGGGCCGAGGGGAGAATCGGCCTGCTCTGTTATTTCAGCAGGTCTGGATTACAGAGTCGATCCTCCCGCCAAACCTCCTCCTCCTCCCTTCATACAGTAGTCACTCTGCAGCCAGTTTACTCTCGCTCGCCCTGGGGGGGCTCTGACTTTTGACCTGTGATTGCTTTTCATGCAGTGCATCAGGGAAACGGTTAAAACGCATTAAAATAAATCTGTCACAAACCCTCAATCACACCGTAAATAACACAAATCCGCCGTGCAAACTGTCAGCGCTGAAATCCCAGTTTCTGCAGGCAGGTTCGCTCCGGTTGCGCCGCTGCAGAGGCAGAGCTGGCTGCAGCTTTTTCACAGCACATAGAGACCTTTAAGTTCCTCAGTCAGCTTCTCCCACTGCCAGTGTCACAAAGGTGAGGATGCTATTTAGAGCGGGATCAGAGGTGTCGGCTTAGAAAAGCAGCAGCAACAACTCAGATTTGTTGAGTCGTTAAAAGCAGGAACGGTGGAGGTGTGGGTCGACGCGAGCTTCTGGCACTGAAGCAGAGATGGTTTTAATGGGAGAAACCTTTTAACTTAACATGTTAGATTACAGGTTGGCTTTGGGAAAGGGAGAGTAACATTTAGGACCTGCATGATTTATCACTGCGTCTTCTAAACGGCGAGTTCTGAAGCAAAGATCAACTCCTCCTTGGCTGGTACCGCCTGCAGAAAATTGCCATGAAGCAGGACGGAAACCACAGACGGACGCCATTTCTCACATGCCGCTTTTAGTTTCAGCATTAGCCGTCGTGATTTTAACATGGTGGTGATTTTTCCACTCAGTAGAGAAGGAAGGTGAAGTTAAAGCCTGAGTCACTGTTTGACTTTTCCCTGTCAAGATCCCCTCCCGTCTGCAGCCACCTGGCAGGAACAGAAGGTTCCGCCAGATAATCCGCAGCCTCGTCCGTGTGATCAGTGGTCAGAGCCGCCGAGCAGACGGCAAGGACACTTTTTATGAAGCGAAAAATAATCATACCGAGCTGCACTTCCACACAGTCTGTGGAAGAGAGTCTCATTTTGTAGAGATGGCAGATTTTCTATCTCAGATTTCCTTTGAGAATAAGTTTCCCAATGAATTACATGTATAAACACAAAACCAGTCTAAAGTTTGGACACACTTTCATTTTAAATCAGTGGGTATATATTTATGTATTAGAATAAAAATGTATTTATATCATGATTAATGTATTAATGTAAAATCAAGTATTATTTCTGTTTTATTGTTAAAATAAATTCATTTAAGGTTGTATGAATAGCCTTATCTACTTATACAATTCACAGTGAGTTTCATCAGAAATTTAATGAAATGAATAATTTGGTATTACTAACAATGAATGAGAAGAAACATACTGTAATTTTCACTAGTTTAATATTTAACACCGATGTATGACATCCTCAGAGTCTCTCATAACATCCCTAACTTATTGTGAACTAAGTATTTTTCCATGTCATTTTCTGATTAATTGAACTCTACATATTCTAACTCCTTACTAGTTGATTACAGTCAGGTGTGTTGGAGCAGGGAAACACAACCTGCAAGTCCTCATAGTTTCCCTGCTTTAGATTAATTTAATTTCTTCCTTCTATTAGCAGCTTAATAACTTGAAAATATTGCAGCGACTGGCAATGAACACAAACCACCTGAGTGTGTGTTGGTGTGTGTTGTCCTTGTGACAGTCCTGAACCTGACGACTAAATGTATTTATTTATTTATCGGGTGTCTGTGAGACTGATACATAACAATGGTATATTTCTTTTAAAGATTCTTTTGTAGTTGTTTTGGGCTCCTCTCTGTGTTGGCTGGTTGGACTCGCTGGCTCTGCCAGTAGCGGCTGTTTTCCACCCTCTGGTCCACAGCGTAGATAATTAGATTAAGCCCACCGCACACCACAAAGGCAGGAGGGGCCTCATTGTGATTCACTGGATGAACGGCCGAACAATGGTACAGTGGGTTAATAGACTGCCCATTATGTGATTACTTTCCCTCATTTTTTAGCCATTTAGGAATAATGCTGCAGTCCACTCAAACTGCTGCCACAGAGAGAGAAAGAAAGAGAGATGATGGCTTGGTTTAGAGCTCCAGCAGATTCTGAACTGGACAGCAGCTGGGAGAGAGACATAGATACGGTTAAAGAGTCCCCTCATCTATCTGTGCTGCTCATTTTAGATACAGCCATTTTATGCCCATTTATTTTAATTGGATTTTAGTGGCATGAGTGTTTTATTTGGTTTTAGATGCATCAGGTAAGGCTGAAAATACTCAAGTGTTCCCATCAAGGGACAAAAAAAATAAATGAAAGTGGTAGCATATAACTGATCTGCCCAGCTGCAGACACAAAGTGTGGATAAAATCACAGCTGAAAAGAATACACCACAAAGTCCTGTTTTCTCTTTCTCAGTTACGTTTGCTGCAGCTGTCAGCAAGTTTCCTTTTTTTCATTCTTTACCGTTTCAGCAGTGTCAGATTTTTAAACTCAGCATTCCCAAATCCAACCATCCTCATGAGGATTTTAAACATCATTCATCTCATTTGTGTTTCTCTGAACAAAAGAATCACAAACTTTTATTGGGTTTATCTTTCCCATCTGTTTAAAGAAGCTGAGAGTATTTATTGGCTTAATTAGGTGCAGTTAACAATCTGAGATCGGTTGCTGTCTGTGGAGGACGAGTCTCTCTGAACCTTGACAGCTTCAGGCCGTTTGTGCTGTTGAACCTCTTATCTGTATTCATTCTGTCTGTTTTTTCTTCAGGTGGTCTTATGGGGTTTTGCTGTGGGAGATATTCACCCTGGGAGGCTCGCCGTACCCAGGAATCCCAGTAGAAGAACTTTTTAAACTGTTAAAAGAGGGACATCGGATGGACAAACCTGCCAACTGCACACATGAACTGTGAGTTTCCATATAATTCCCAGCTTATAACCATCCACAGAGGATCTGAGCATACGTGTTTGTAATTTATAGCTTAAAGGATATGATGCAGATTAATAAAACCTGGACTTTTGGCTTTAAGGTATATGATCATGAGGGAGTGCTGGCATGCGGTGCCATCACAGAGGCCGACATTCAGACAGCTGGTTGAAGATCATGACCGAGTTTTATCCATGACCTCCACAGACGTGAGTCTCCTCAGCCACACAGAATGCACACAAATTCCAGATTCTCCTCAAACTACTGTAACTTATCACTACATAAACCGTATAACTTCTCATCTAGACACAAGATATTATTGTTATCCTCCCACCACTTGGTGGTGGTAATGTGTCAGTTAGCTGTTTAACAAACTCCAATAAGCCGAAGACACTCAGCTAGCCACTGGCTTGTACCGAACGTTATGAAAAAGTATTTAAAATGAAAAAATGCTCACAAATTCCCTTGAACAGCAAAAATGTTGCATAAAACAATCCATTTCTGTCTATGTATCCGTCTTCTGTGCTGAGCATAAAACGGGCCCTAAAGCAGGATCTTGCAACCAAAATCCAACACTTGTGGGATAACTGGTGGACACAAACAAACAAAATCAGAAAGTCAATGAGCTCTAGGTACAGACAAAAAATGTGGTAAATGATCTCATAAGGTTTATTGTATTAAATACCCTAAATAAGCTTTGAATTCATTTACAGTTTATTTAATTAGAACTTTTTATTAGATGCAGAGAATCAGGGTTTGTCACATGGGACAAGTCCGAAGATCAGGGACACAACATTAAAAACTAGCATGACGCCAGAGACACACCGCACACGAAACTGCGCTGAAGAGCAGCATGCCGACTTTAGCATCGGCACCGCACCTCTTTCTTTCCCTAACAGACGCGCACAGAACAGCGCGGAGTCGAGAGGCTTCTCCGCTTCTCTGCTGTCGTACTTTAAGCTAAAAATTATCCAATGAGTGGGTACATAAACTCATAAAATATTCGTGAATACATGTGAAGATAGTTAGCTGCAATTACATGCTAGTTAAATGCTTTTGTTAGTTTTTGTTCCAATGCTGAATTTCAGGTGATTTATTTTGAAAACTTTTTAATTTTGTGTTCCGGCTTTATTTACGGACTGGCTTAAAAAAATTGGACGCGACTCGCGCAGAACATAGAACAGGCACCGAAACAATCGCTCCACGTCACGCGACGATTCTGGTGCGGTGTGTCCCTGGCCTATGTCTGTAAAATGTCTGAGTTTTTTTTTTGTTATGTTTGGACTAAAATGAGAATTGATGAGATTTAAAATTCCCTGAATTCTGTAGACATTTTCCTCTTTTTGGAACTGAGTTTGTAGATCAGATTACCTTTGCCAGGATCAAGCTGCCAACTATCAAGTCTTTGCTGACTAAATCAAAATCAAATCAAAGTTTATTTATAAGTGTTTGCAAATCAAAAAGTAAAATAAAAATAAAATAACAATTAAAAACACACACCCTATCTTTCTCTCTCACACAAAGACAAGCTAAAAACACAGATGACTGGATATAAAAAGGGTTGTATTACCTTGTATTACCTGGCTCCGATGTAGTTCTACATCTCAGCCAATTAAGTTTTCTCCTGACATTATTTTTATATAATTTCTCTGCTAGTTTGTCTACATTATGACATTTAAAACAACAATGTTTTAAACGAGGGAAATAAAAAGACTATGCATGGAGATTTCCTTACTAAGGATAGTTTTCAAGAGATGCTGCACTCCTACAGTGAGTCCCTAAGGAGAAATAAAACGATTATAGTCACAACTGTTGACTAAAGATGTTCTGTGCAGCTGGGTCATAATGAGAGAAAAATAAAATGCCTTTTCAAAGGGACCCCCAGTAAATTACAATAACAGACTTTAAGAACTTCGCTAAAATATTTTAATAATTTGTAAAGTTTCTTATATATTTTAAACAACGGTTTCCACCGTGATGTACACAGTAACCTCTGAATTGATGAATTGATCCTAGAACTATCTCACAGCTTTCTTTACGCTCATATGATGAAGGATGACATGATGATGATGCTGCTTTTTATTAAACCCCGGCACAAACTTGACCTTTAAGGGACTATACCCGATTTCACGTCCGGCTAGCTTAGTTAGCGATAGCGGCTATTTTTTTTTTAGCTTTTGTGTGACGCTTTTTCCTCGCTAAGGGGTTTAACTTTCATAATTTGACTCCGGATCACTAGGGGAA
>JAVQJG010058795.1:0-12178 GCA_036024015.1 Craterocephalus amniculus | reverse complement strand
AACCCAGTAGAACCAGAGGACAACAACCAGTTCATCTAGGAATGAGTAAAGTCATGTCTGATGAGGAGCTAAAGATAAAAGCAGAAGCTGAGCAGGTTTCCAGGTGTTTAATAAGGTGTTACACAGGTAAATGTGTCAGGAAGCCATCAGACGTGTTGAGTCGTTTCTGTCATGGTTCTCACATCAGTAAAACTAGACTAAGACTAAGAAACATTTATTCACTTATTAGTTTTCTCTAACAGTTAATGGGCTGGAGCCTTTCCCAGCTATTATCATTTAGAACAAATCTATTTTACTGAATCAGTTTAAATCCTTACCTGGTTTAGTTCAGAAGTCTCTCCAAACTTAGCAGTGTGGGTTATGATGTTTAAATAGTTCTGCAGCTTTCTTCTCAGTACAGTAGCTCACCACCACCAGCAGGTGGCGCTCAGTTTCACAACCTGCAGGTAAAACAGCAGATTGTTGCTAAAGAGTTCCAACTCTCAACTTTATTTATCTAAGAACAACTCTTAGTGTTTTACAGAAGATAAATAATAAAAAATAAAACATAAAACCAGTAAAAACAATGAGAGTTGTTTTTATTATTGCAATAATAAAACTCTGTAAAGAAGACACAATGATATAATACATGAAGCAGAGTTTGAGTTTCTGTGTCCATTCTGGGAAAAGAGATTTTTTTATTTCAGGATGGTCTGAGCTGTTCAGGGCCGTGTCGGTAACAGGAACTGTTTTTATACATAACTCTCTCTGTGAGGGCGAGCCACGGAGAGTTATCTGAGATCTGAAGGATGATTTCAACATATTTCTTCATTTTCGTCCCTCGCAGACTCACCTGCAGCATCCTCTCCCTGCCTGCGCTGGTAGCCATGGTGACGGTGGACCAGTGCTCCTCTGACTGACAGCTAGCACCAACAAACCTTAACTTCACCTACTGCTCTTCAACTGCACTGTTAACCCAGCACTGTGGCGCCGCCCGCCGGTACCCACCAGCCAGCGCCGCCTGAGGACGGGACGCGCTGAATTCCTCATGTCTGCTTATTTATACAGGATTTTTTTCCTTTCTTTGGATTAAATATGAATAACAATCAAAGATATTTAATTTTTTAAAGATTTTCTAAGTAATTGATTATATTTGGTTTATTTATTCCTGAACTTTTTGGCTTCTTTAGCAGTCGTCAGAGAGGTTTAAATGTGTGTGTGTGTGTGTGTGTGTGTGTGTGGTGTTATTGCTGAAGCAGAATGATGTTGAGTCTGAAGCAGGTAAAGGAGATTATGGTGTCTGTTGTCGCATCCAGGGCTCGTATTAAATGCAGCGGCCCCAGCGCCTCTCGTACCAAGCGCCATCAGCTGACGTGACCCGTCGGCGTGTGTGTGAATGTATTCTCTCAGGAGGCAGTATTGCGCGCCAGGCTCTGGTCGCCTCCTCTCGCCGTCAGAATAAAACGTTTGTTTTTGTGTAACTCGATGCACTTTGGTTTCCTGCCGCGCCGCTCGCCCGGTTCTGCCTTTAAATCTCTTCTTTGAAAGAAAAGGAGTGAGTGCGAGTTCCTGATCCTGTCCTGCAGACGCTGAATGGATGTTTGAGGCTTAGTTTGGCTGTTAGAGATCGCGTCAGACGACCTGGCTGGGCGAACATGAGGGATGTAGCACTTATTTCTGTGCTGAGCTGATTGCTGGTTTGTTTTGGATTCAGGTTTAAAAAGCCTCATCAGACACGGAGGTCTGCAGCTTCCTCTCCTTGGTTGTTGCACCACTAATCAGTGGCCCCTTTACAAACCCTCTGTGCTGCAATCTGCATGCACTTCTAACTTAGCGCCACCAGGGGCAGCGTCAGGCGGTCTGACACCAGCCCAGTCCGGGCGTCCCAGATTCCCACTGAGGTGGCTGAAGGCTCACCAGCAGAAACACTCAGAAACCCCAGATCTCCCCAGAGCATGCGTCGCCGGAGTACGGACACGTTTTATAGCTTTCATCTCCGTCTGTCGATGGAAAAACATCCAGATAAATCCTGCACGTCTAAGAATAGTTTTACATTTTTCTTCTAAGCCTGAGTGTTACTTTCAGATGTGCAGAATTCATCCGTAAGTGTAGATTCGGCTTCTACAGATTAAATCTGGAGATAGCAGTTGGCGAACGTTGTTCCTACGCCGGCTCCGTATGGAAACACCACGGCTGTTCCACACGTGCCATCGTTTTCCGTGTTTTGTGTTTTTCATACTGGGATGCAGTGAAACGTGGGAATATTTCGTGTCGGCTCACCTGGAGTTTCACTGCAACTCTTTTTCTACTTGCAATCAACTTTTACCAAATACAGATATGTTCAACATGTTTGCATTTTCTATCTTTTTGTTGGTGTTTTATCTCAGGGCTGAACCTCAGATATTGTCATGATTTGGTTTTATGTTCAGAGTTGTGTTAACCCCACCTTGACTGGAGTATTGAAAGTTGTAGCAGGATGTGTTTTATTTTTTTTTTCTCCTTCTGTACTGGTACACACTAACACCCCCCTTACATTCCAGCTCCTCCATCTGTCCATGCTGTGGTGTTTATAAGTTACATACTGGACTCGGACTGCCAACCCATGTTAGTCTTATGTCAGAGTTTTTGTACAGGTCTCGTTCAGCTCTCGGAGCATCAGAGGGCTCGATTTTGTCAAAATTAAATATTTTGTTCAATGTTGTGTTTGTCTGAGTCACATTTGTTTAAATGATTAATGAGATGGTCATTTATGTACCAAAAAGACTATAAAACAAAAATTATAGAACCGTAACTCCATTATTGTCTTATAGATGATTATTAGTACAGTAATAATACAGTAATACATTTCTGAAATAATGGATACCTAACACCTTGCCAGCTGCCATGTAGGTGCAAATAAGGAATTTATTGAATAATTTCAACAGCAGAAAGTTGTTTGTAACCATTAAATGAACTGAAGGACAGTTGTGTCACTTTTCGTGGTTAGTGAGAATAAACATGTTTTATGCAGAAATAAGGTTGTCGTGAATCTTAAAAGGCCTTCATCACCGGGGAATTCCTCTGACTGCAGCTCTGAAATACTCACCTGTCACTGTGCGTTCATACCGGACGCCGAAAAGATTGTTCGCGCGTACAAACTCAGTGAGACTCCCCAACTGGTTGCTGCAGTTTTCTAAATATGTCAGTATTAAGTTATGCAAATGTAAATGATTTTGTTTCTCTTTCTAAAAGAGTTCTGTGAAGCCTTTGTGTAAACATGCATCAATACTCCAGTCAGTAATATGCAGATGCAACTTGCTGGTTTGTTTATAAAACATAGTGAAGGCTTCGCTGGAGTAAACACAAACAAAAAAGATGATAGTGACAAAATCCAAAAATCACTCCAACACAGATTCTCTTTTTAATGACTAAATCTCAGCTTACAGAAAGACAAAACCGGATATGAGTGCTGTAGTCGTCTACTGGCTAAAACCCTACTGAAATCATGATTCTTGGGGGGGAAGCCACCTGACAGAAAGACTGGAGCAGCATTACCATACATTACGACATGACATTGAAGATGAGAGGAAGAGGCATCACTCAGACTCTGGAAGGTGGAAACAGTTAATCATTTTATCTTTCTTCTTTATCTATCTTTAGGAGCCATTCAAAAGATCAATCATATTTAATACTTAATTTAATAAATGTGTTATTTATTCAAACTCAGTGGCAGATCTTAAAGTGAAAGCTGGGAAAGTCTCTGACTGCTTCAGAAGGAAATGAACACATTAGAGCAGGGATGTCAAACATAAGGCCGGGGGGCCAAAGCCAGCCAGACAAATGGTCTAGTCTCTTTTTAGTTCCAGATACCTGTAATTAAATGATTTGTCATTGTTTTAGATCCATTGTGATCCGGTTGTTGTAACAGTTGTGTGATTAAGGAAATATATAAAATAAAGTAAATGTGTAAATAAATATAAAAGAAAAAATCAATCCAAAATAAAATGAATTACTATACTTTACAATACAATTACTACTATATATATATATATATATATATATATATAGTAGTAGTAATCCCCAGGCTGGCTACTTAAATTTGATGACTGGCTAGTCAGTGTGTCTCTTTGGAAAGTCCTGTGAATACCTGACGTAATTTACGCTGCGGAACTGGAGCGTCTGTTGACATGGCTGCTGCTTATTATGAGCAGTTTTAATCTAGATTAACTCGTAATATTGCTGTGAGATCAATCTAGATCAAAGAATTTTATTCATGCAAATCAATGCAAAAAACATTCTTTTTTCTTATTCATTCATGCATTATTACGGTTATTACATTTTTGAAGAAACTTCAGATTGTTCATAGTGTTTTCCATACGTTTAGGATCTTCAATCCTGGTCCTCCAGGACCGGAATCCTGCAGGTTTTCATGCCGACGCTGCTGCAACACACATGACTCTGACTTGAACAAGCTCTGAATTAGTCTACTAGTTATTGATTTGAGTCAGATATGTTGCAGCAGGGACACTATGAAAACCTGCAGGACTCCTCACCTTGAAGACCAGGATTGAAGACCCCTGGTTTAGACCATTATACAAGGTGATTTGTGCTTCTTTACGCTAAAACAACAGGAAAAATATGAAGTTTTCTTTATCAAATTGCGCCGGACGTGCCCCCTGAACAAAATGAGTTTGACCCTGCATTAGAGGGACAACAGAAGTAAAGCGTGTTTACATTAATGACCTGAATAACCATGAGGAAATACTGGTTGTTCTGGGCTGCAGCATGTAGTGGGGGGAGCTGATATGTTGGTACAGTCATCACTTCTGGTTTCCTCTCTGGTGGTGAAAGACTGGTCCTTGTGTGGCTAACTTCATGTTGCTAGCTATAACAGCGGAGTTTCCTAAAAAAAGCTTCCTGTTTAATTTAGCTAACTTCAGGTTAATAGTCTTACATGACAGCAAAGAAAATCTCTTCTAGAAATGTGCAGTCCCTAATGTTTTTATATGATTAGAAATGAGTGCTTTAAAATATACTGGTATAGGGCTGGTTTTTGTCCACATCCTCCCTGTGACCTGTCAATCATCTGAGGTGGCATTGAGGTGACCAATCAGATTTCTAGCTCTGACCCTACATCTTCAGTCAGTGATAGACGGTTATGTTGCATCTGTTCGAACTCTGAAGTTGGAATTTCTAACCAGGTGATTCAACCAGTTTCTGACCGGGTTTTCCAACCAGATGAAACTTATTTCAACAAGTTTCCAGTTGTTCCAGTTAAAACAAGTTTCAACAAGGTTTCAAACTGGAACGGCCCTTGATTTCGGATTTTCTGACTTGGAAGATCTCCGACTTATTGTTTAAAGATGACCGCGCCCAGCGTTAGCAGTGTAGAAACCCAGTAATGTTACATTTATTTGCTCTTCTGATCAGATTTGTTGTATAAAATCAGCTGTAAACATAGTTTGACATTTTTGTTTGATATATACAATACATTAATTCTTCTCAGTGCTTTCTGCTGTAATGTTTCTAATGTTTGCTTGTAAAGCACCTTGAATTGTGTTGTACATGTGTACAGTGGTGATATCCAAAAAACGGGAAATGTCACTTTCTTCAGTAACACTTATTGTTTCAAAACGGCAGTTCCTGTTAGTTATGAGCTGAGACAGCAATGGTTACTGTGGAAAAGCAGAGAAAAAGAAGGTCACTCAACAAATCATTTAATCTAGTTACACTTTTTAAACCGACCGTAAGATGAGGGAGCTTCTAAAAACCTTGAGGAGCTATATCCAGATTGAAAGAAAACTTGTATATTTAATCTAAATTGATTTTATCTACATAACATGCTAACAGCCAGCGTTGCCACTGAAGGCTGGAGTCTCTAGTTGTGAAACGATTCAGTCTAGTTAAGGTTCATAATGCGATCCATCATGTGAGCTTAGAGCTTTCAGAGTAAAATAGCTTCTATATTCACACCCTGGACTGGTTTCCAGTTCATTACAGACAAAACAAACCACCACACCAGAGCTTCCACCTTATAAAAATTATTCCATGGCTTCGGTTGTACTCTTGTTGTGAAGCATCAGTTTTTCTTTGTTCATAAAATATCTTTGCAATGGGTTGAAACTCAAAACCTGATTAAAGCCCAGGTTCTAAGTCGTCATAGCAACTTTGATATCACCTTGCTTTATAATCTTCTGCTTAGGTCTTATTGTCCGTCCCCAGCTGGACACGTGAGATGGTTTGTCTTGCTTTCATCTTTCCAAAATATTCTAGTTCAACTTAAAAGAAAATAAAGTTGTCTTATAAGTTACTTTTTTTTGTTTTTTGTAATGCTTTGTTTTCTTTTTCCAGTTGTTCATTTTTACTCTAAAACAGCAGCCCAGTAGTTATTGTAGAAATAGTGTAAATAAAACATTTTTAAACATATGGATCACCATTGGAGTATGCTTATGATATTTATGGTGTTTTATACAGTTTGTTATAAAACTGGATGTTATTGGCTTTGAACTCAGCCTTTTCCTGGTTTGAGTTACCTTCCAGACAATCAGCAGTCAGTCAACTCAGGGTCACAATGGGTTCTTATTGTCTTCGGAAGTTGTTTGATGAAGGAATCATTGCTAGAAATGACCGTTTTTCTGAACGGAGAGCTTGTAGCTTTCAGAGAACTTCAGGATTTCAGATTTCAAGATGATATTTGATTTTTTTAAATATGTTTTGTGTCCATTCATTTTAATGGTTAAAAAGATTCAAGTTGATCGATAACTATGTTGGCATTTGTAAAATACTGTGTAAATCTGTTGTTTGTAGTTGTAGTTTGTGCCCAACATTTGTTTGGGGGATAAACCACAATATAAAGTCATGGCCACAGATATTAATGCATAGCCATGAGACAAAGAAGATGTGACCACAAGATAATTAAAGGGATACTGTGTATCTTTTGGCCACTAGGGGGAGCTGAACCTGTAACTTCCCACAGGCCACACAGCACTGTCATAAAATGAAACAGTTTCCATCCTGTTGTGGAATCGTGCTGCAGACCACTCTGACCAGCTGACAGTGAAGTAATTTGGATTCAAGAAGTTTTCAAAGGATTCTATTAAATTTTTATGGATTTTATGAAAACCATAAAACTAAACCAGCCAGTTACTTATCGTTGTGTTAGTACTTTGATATTTACATGATTGACAGGAAATACATTTAGGTGCAAAAGGATTTAGGGAGTCATGTTAGCTTTGGTCTGTAGCGGATTAGCTTCAATTAGCCACATTTACACACAGACATATCCTGCATCATTATGCAGCTCATCAGTACTTACTGCTGTTCTGAATAAACGCTGCTAGAAGACGTGGAAAAGTAAATTGATGCCGGCCACGTGATCCCATGAGTCCTGGATCCGCTACCACAATGTTACAATGTCTGTTTTTTGAAGAGGACAGCTACTTTGGAGTGCTAACACTCATCAAACGCTGCATATTTTAACCCGAGAAATCCTCCATCATTACTGATGTTTGGGCCAGAAGTTACACAGTATCCATTTAAGCCGTGATCAGTATACTAATGCGTAGCCACAAGATAATCAGCTACCTTGCTCCCACCCATCAATAACTGGACACACATTATCTCCTGGCCAGAACTTAGTACACGAGTTAACATCTTGGTCTTAGGATGTTTTTTTTCTGTGGCCATCACCGGACAGGCTCCGTATCTTTATGCAGGATCGGCTCTACAATTTATAGACGCACAAAAACCAGTAAAAAAGCAGAAACATCCTGTTCGTAAGAGCACAGCACTCCTTTTTTATCAGGCTCTGAGACAATCAGCTGATGTCGTTCTGTTTGCTAAAAAAAGTAAGATCAGGTGACAGGAAGGTAAACACGTTCAGGTATTTTGGATCCAGCAGGTAGACAATGCCGAGTGCCACAGATGGAGAACAGCTAGCATGTGCTACATAGCATTTAGCATTACATCAAATCTGAAGTCACTGGAGGTTTTCACGGTGAATACTGCAGATGACAGGATGAGGTCATGTGAATCTCATGTGCTGGAGCACACGCACTGATGGCCGTGGAGCCAGCGCTGCTTGCAGCTGGCTAACGGGGGAAACAACCCGAGCGTCTGTTCCAGGACTGTCTTTTGTCCGGAGTCAGAAGGCTGCGGAGGATGAGGTCAGAGATTGTCACAAGATGTCGTAATTTGCATACACTGACTGATCCGGGAGGCGCAGCTCTGAGGAAGATGATGAAGACGCTCCGTGTGGCCGATCCTCGGACTCTCACAAGATAAAGCAACGTGTTGGCAGCTGAACTGCGTCCACTGAGAACGACGGCTGTGACACAAGAAACACTGAGCAGGTTTTTACAAGAAAGCTTGTTTTTTTTTTCTTTTTTTTTAACCACATAAACATTCATGCAGGTTTATGGCTGGAAAGCATTAGCAGCCATTCCTACGTTTTTTTCCTCAAAATGATCTGATATTCATAAAACATCTGCAAGGAATGGATCATTTTAGCCGACATTTGTAACTGGGTAGAAAAATAAAAACTTTCCAGTCTCACCATCTCATTAAAGGCCTTTTAGAAGCAGATCTCGTCAGATCCTCATTCCTGGAATAAAAACTCAAGCTTCTCGCTCTTTGCCTTCATGCTTGATTTTTTTCATCATTAAGTAGGTGAGATGATTACACAACAATAGTACAAATACATCACACAGAATACAAACTAATTATTGTTCAGGTATTTTCTTTTTTTTTTTTAGCCCTAGGATGTCTCGAGATGTAACTCAGGTATTTGCTCTCGGACAGAATGCAAGAAATTGTGCTACTGCAAAAACTTCACGTCACGTTTTACATTTCTTTTTATCTTTTTTTTCTGTTCATCAAATTGTTGAAGAGTGAGCTACTTGGCATGCAGGTTGTAAAAGTGGAATTATTTTTCCTCTTTCAAAGTGAGCTGGAGGTGATCTTTTCTTTCTTTCTTGGTATTTTCAAGCCATAAATATATAAATAAAATAAAACTTTCAGTAAAAATTACAATGAAAACAAAAGCAATTGCTGTAAAAGTTCGGAAGAAAAACCCAAAGAAAAGAATCTCAGGAGTGAGTAGAAAGTAAAGACATCCCCAGGTCCGAAATACTGTTGGGATGTTGTGTACAATGGAAATAAAAATAAAAACAATGATTTTTAAATCTCATCAACCCATTTTATTCCCAGTAGATCAGAAATAAAAGGTCAGGTGTGAAACCGAGACATTTTACATTTCATGGAAAATAAGAGCTGATGTTTAATCTTATAGCAACAACACGGCTGTAGAAAGCAGTTCCAGGTGTGTCTGTAAACATCTGGGAAGTGAGGAGACCCGATGCGGGAGTTTTAGGAGAGGGAAGTTGTCCAATTCTGGCCTGATGCAGGATTCTAGCTGCTCTCCAGTCCTGGATCTTCATCCTGATGCTCCAGATGTTCAGTCCCAGCTGCAGGTCTGGATGGGAGCAGATGTTGCTCTAACACCTCCATCTACTTTCCAGCATTGATCTAGTTTCACAGAAGTGGAAGCTGCCCACACCATCGGCTCTGATGCAGCCCATCCATCAGAGATGCTGGATGCCTGCAGAAAGAAGTTTACATTTTCATCTCAGAGTATTTGGTCCAGTTTCTGGATCCTGTTCACATCTGGCTCCTTCTCTGCATCCTAGATCTTTAACCTGCATGAGAACTCCGAGATCCCTAGCAATCAGTTTAGACCTTTGGCCCTGTTCTGTGCACACAGAGATTCCTCCTGATTCCTGAACCTCATAACGATGTTTTACAGTGCATCATGTATTATACAGGTCATGTTACTGACCTGTTGCCTAGCAGCCTAATTAGTTGTTAAATGTTTCTCCAGTTGTTTTTTTAAGCTTAAACCAATCACGGCACTCTTTCCTCTGACTTAGGCGTAGCCAGCAGGGCTAACTGCTAGATCAAACTTTTAATTTCAAAGAGAACTTTCTGTTTAATTTGCTGAAAACAGATTCTACACCAGAATGTAGCCTTACGCTTTCCCATAGGAAACAAACACGGCACCAAAAGACTCGTACAAAAAAGCCACCTTTTCATACATAAAGGTAAAAATGACTGTTAAAAACGTTAAGATAAGGTTGATGTTTACCCATGATGGCAAAATGCGCCTTCTGTCCGCCCTACGAGTGTTTCAGAAATAAAAGTAACCATATTGTAATTTACGTAAACGTTTTGATTGGGTAACATATATATAATTTTTTTTTTTTATTGGGTAATATTAAAAACAAACCTTTACCTCCACACTATTTTAAGGTCTATGGATCAAACTTGTGATACGCCACTAGTGACCAGTCCAATGATTAAGATTATGAATATATTTAAGTTAAATTAAAACTAAAGCACAATAAGTCCATTTCTCATTGTGGGTTAACTTTTATTCCAAGAGGAACTTAAAGACTAATCCATTTACAACCATCAGTAACACATAGACAATACAAAATAAATATTCACCATCACTTTGTTTCTCATCACCAAATAAATACCAAATATGTGCAGCTCACTTTTTTTCCCTAGTGTATAGCAATGTACTCAAAATAGTTTGGGGAAATAAAAAGCAAATCATATAAACAGAAACACACAGAAAATCTTTACAAAATTATTTAGAAACCTTTAGTTACAAAATATTTGCACGTAAAAAGATCCCAGTACTTTAAATAAAGAATAAGATATATAAAACAATTCATAGTTGATATCTTAAAATATTTCCTCTTTGTTCAACTATGCAGAGGAAATTATCCCTCCTTCTCTTGATTATTGTTTTAAAATCTTCTCAAGTAAGATTTTGAAATAAATAGCTTAAATAAAAACAGATAATGAATAACAAAAGTGAAATAATACAGCCGACATGAGTAAGTTAGTTATCAAACCAACGTTTTGCACAAGACTTAAATAGTTACACATCAATATTAAAAATGAAGCTACAAACTAGTGGTGGAGGTGCAACAACACTATGTTTATGTGGAACACTAGCAACATTATCTGGTGAAGATGGGATCTGCTCACTAACTAAGAAACCAGCTCAGGTCATTTACTGCACTCCTGACGTTGTTCTGCACTCGCTGTCCCCGTCTGGACCCCCCACCCCTCCCACCCTAGCCCCCGAACATCTGATTCTGATGTGCAGACACGCATTTTCCTGTCACAAAGCAACATGCAAACCAGAAACAAATGCAAATAACAAAGATACAAAATGAGAGGAATTAATCACGTATGGTAGCCAAAAGATGTCGGAAAGAGAGTGGTGCAGTCACTGAGATGTGTCGTCCCCCCCAAATCCCCCCTCGGTCCATCACACCTCGATCCCCTTCACCGCCTGGTTGATGGACTCCAGCAGAGCCCGGTTCTCAGGGTTCTGGTAGCAGTCTTTATTGGTAAACATGTGGGTCAGGGTGTCCACGTAGCTGTCGAAGTTCTGCTCCGACATCGGCTCCTGCTGAAGTCCAGACGGCAAAAATACGAGTTAACCTTGATGGCAGCATGACATCACGTAACAATACTAACTGAGACATGCTTACATGTAGCACAGCTAGATGTAGTGCTAGAAACAAAGTATTCATAGGAACCAATAAAGTAGCCTTAGGAACCAGTAAAGTATCATAGGAATCAGTAAAGTAGTCCTAGGAACCAGTAAAGTATCATAGGAATCAGTAAAGTAGTCCTAGGAACCAGTAAAGTAGCCATAGGAACCAGTAAAGTAGCTACAGGGACCAGTAAAGTATCATATGAACCAGTAAATAAGTCCCAGGAACCAGTAAAGTTTAATAGGAACCAGTAAAGTAGTCCCAGGAACCAGTAAAGTATCATAGGAACCAGTAAATAAGTCCTAGGAACCAGTAAAGTATCATAGGAACCAGTAAATAATTCCCAGGAACCAGTAAAGTATCATAGGAACCAGTAAATAAGTCCCAGGAACCAGTAAAGTTTAATAGGAACCAGTAAAGCATCATAGGAACCAGTAAAGTGTCATAGGAACCAGTGAAGTATCATATGAACCAGTAAAGTAGTCCTAGGAGCCAGTAAAGTAGTCCTAGGAGCCAGTAGAGTAGTCCTAGGAACCAGTAAAGTAGTCCTAGGAACCAGTAAAGTAGTCCTGGGAACGAGTAAAGTTGTCCTAGGAACCAGTAAGTTTATCCTTGGAACAAGTAAAGTGTCCTAAGAACAAGTAAAG
>JAVQJG010058783.1:0-14570 GCA_036024015.1 Craterocephalus amniculus | reverse complement strand
ATTCAGTCATTTTAATTCATTCATTTATCTATTTTGTCTATTTTTATCACTTATCATTTTTATCCTGGTCCTAAAATTGACCTTTTAAAATATATAATTTTTCTTTTAGTGTTGTTATTACTTTGGTTTATTTATGCTCTTTTAAGCATCTTATACTAAGTTTTATTTTACATCTTTTATCTTTTTTATCCTCTAGCTCTGGTGTTCCCTCATGGGGATCCTCCGTGCCGGGGGCTGTCTCTCCGGCCTGCGGGGTTGTCGCTGCGGGGGTCGCCCTGGACGGGATGGCTGACGGGCCCTGCACTACAGTCCTGTGGCTGTGGTCCGGACCCTTGCCTGCACTGATCTTGGCGGCTCCTGTGGCGATGTCCTCTGTGGTCGCTGGAGGGGCACCTCCCGGTGTGGATGGGTCCCCAAGGTATTGTTTCCTCACAGCGGTGTCGAGCCAATCATCTTTTAACTTGTCTTTTAGTTCTCTCTCTCAAACTTTGTTCTTATACCATTTCAGTTAAGGCGACAGTAAGTGGAAGGCATAGTTTTAATTCTATGAAAAGAAGAGTGGCATCATCTGTTTGCGTTGTGTGTTGTGTGTGTGTGCGTATATGACTACAAAATGTACAGCAGAAAGTTTTTATGTTGGTCATTTATTTTTAATATATGATTTTACACTGTAAAGCACTTTGTATTGCATGATAATGTATGAAAAGGGCTATACAAATAAAGTTTGATTTGATTATTCTAGTTGATATCAGAGGTTAAGAAATTACAGTTTCAGATTTTCTTATATTGTAAAAACACCTATTTGACAGTTATTTTCCATTAGAAATGCCTGCAGGGCCTCATGAAGAATTTCTTATAAACAGAATTGTCACTTAGAGAAAAAATTTGTAATAATTTTTAAAAGTAAATGTGATAACCTTGTAGTCTACTGACTCATGAGGGATTATGCCAGCTGGTCAATCTTTAGTGTTTCTTTATTGTCTTTAGATATTAAGCCCAACATCCTTAAGTCTGTAGTTGTTTCATTTAAGCGATTATGTTTACACATTTCCTTTCTGCAGATGCAGAGTTTCCCATGAACCCTGTAGAAGCTGCCGTCACTAAGCTGTGATTTACTCTCCCGTTATTGTTACACCATATAAGAAAGTCCCAAATCTAAAACTTCCTGTGTTTGCCTTCCCAGGACAGGAAACAGTCTGGACCCAGAGATCAAAGACTCCCGGTCATTTGTTATCAAAGACCTGAAAGAGGCTGTTGGATTAAAGCATTTTGGGGAAAAGAGTTTATTGAAGAAATTAAGAAAAAGAAAGCAGAGTGTTTGAGAGGCTGGTCAGCAATTTGTGTTGTAGATAAATGGGGAGAAAATGTGAGAAGTTGTGGTGTCTGGGGAACCAGATAGAAAAGAGCTTCCTGGATGATGGTTAAAGTCAACATGAGGTAGACTTCAGCGGTTTTCCCAATTAGAAAAAGTCCTATTTTCTGTCAAAGTAACATTGAAGATCAGTTACCATGTAAAAAATTACATGACTAAATATTCGGGTTTTTAAAAACCAGAATATGGGCATTTTCAGGTTTGTGCCAGTGTTTACATGGCCGTGCGCAACCGGGTTATTGCTCTTATTCTGGTTATGAAAGGATCATTGGCTGCATGTAAATGCAGTCATTGTGCTTTTTTAGGTGATGGGTTATGGATAGGCTTGCAATACATTTTAGACTTTGCCTAAATGGTACCGCTCGTCATTCTTTATATTTCCTGTATTTAAAACAATATCAGGAGAAGTACAACATAAATTATTGGATGGCTTTGCCTTCAAAACATCACAGATTCGACACACCACCTGTCTTCAGAAAAGCTGCTTTTCACACACTGATCCAAACATTTTTTCTATACATGTTTTATATATTTTGGATATAGATTCCTTGTATTAAGCCAAATGTGCTTATTTGCAGTCTGGATCCTAGTTGTAGAGTATGTGTGAGATCTATGATGCTAATAAATTTAAATTGTTTTAATTAAAGATAAGTAAACTTTGTGTTGGGAGATCATTTTGCTTATTTCAAGTAATAAACTGCATTTTTTCTCATTTTTAAACTCTGTCTTACTGTAATGCAGAGATCACAGGAGAGCTCGCAACATCTACACTTATTTTCTGTTCTCCATTACTACAGCTTTCAGCCCCTAAATGTTTTTAGTTTAATCAAAGCAGTCAAATGAACATCTTATTGAGCTGAAACCTATTTTAAAAAATACAAAACATCAAAAAACATTTGATCTGTGATATTTTCTATTATTCTTTTCTAGTTTTTAGCATAAAAATTGATCTTCTTTCTACTGAATCTTTGTGATGATCTTCTATAAATCTAAATCACACCACCAATTGGCTCCTTAGAGAAAGAGGAAAAAAACAAAATCAGAGAAAAACACACTCATGCATCAGTATAAACAGAAAATTGATCCTTCCAAAACAAAGCAAGCAACATTCCATCCACCCGTCCATTCATTTTCTATCAAATTCAGGATTGCAGGGAAGGTGGAGCCTTCCCCTGCAATTAGCAGATGACTGGACAGGTTGCTGGTCCATCACAGATTCTTGGACGAAATGTCTTAAATATCACCTCTACTCGCTTCTAATTTCAATAAAATTATGTAAAAGTCAAAGCCCACATTTCTGAAATCATTTTTCAGGTTGCCTGCATGTGCAGCTTGTCATTAGCACACAGGCACAATCCATCACTCCGACATGACAGCTTAGCAACCTGCATTCGACAGTTACACTGAAAGCTCTTTATTTTGAGTATTATGGTAAAAAAAGAAGAGATGTGCATGAGATGTTCATCAAAACATTTCTCCAGACTTTGTAAACCCCTTGCTGATTAACAACTGAGGAATCCATGGACTTGGCCATGTTGGTATGAAAGAGCTACAGAGACAACTTTCTCTCTCAAGCCGCTAATTAAAGTTGTCAGTAGGTGTTTGAGCACGAGACAAGGATTAGGAATTCCGGTGCCGGGTCTCAAACAGCGCTGACAATATGGTCCAACCACAAAGCCAGGGACTTCTGGGACCTCAGCCAGTGGCTGATAGATCCATCAATATGACGGCTTTAGTCAGTGCTGATTGCTCTCCAGAGCAGCAGCTGCTGACAAGGCAGTGATGCGTGGAGTTTTCTACGTTTTGAAACTGTTCTGTTTATTTATTTATTCTCTTTATTTACATGTAAAGCCAGAACAGGTTGACGAGGACCTACTGCAAGCTTGAACAAGGCCTGCTGAAAGCCAACAAATGAAGCTCAATAAACATGGGGTGACAGAAACTTCTGTTTTCTCGCGGCTCATATGAAACCTTTGTTAGACAAGAAAGAAAACAATTGAAAGGAAATGCATGATCTTAAAAACCGTGACAACTTTGCCACTCTTCAGACAAAGAGGCTTATCTCCTCCATATAACCAAAGTTTGGTGAATGGTCACAAGGCTATTTACTGGCCAAACTGGAGGGTCTCATTTCCTGGAGTGCCATGTGATAACATTGTAACCCTGAATACTCTTCTCTCAAAAGGCTGCCTTGAATCTCTGGTAATTTTAGTAAAGAAAACATCCACAGATGTGTGTTGGATAGCTCCTCAAGGCTCTGCGTCAACTACGTCACAGACAATGGTCTTTTAAAAACGAAGGTAAGAACAGAACACAGCCTTGCTTTCTTGCTGGGACAATGAATAATAAGTTTCCTTCCTCTAAGTGCTTTGAAAGAGGATTGCTGAAATCACACAGCCAGGAAGCAGAAGGAAACTGAACTAGCATGCTCACAGGACCGCAGGTGATAAGAGAAGTTTTCTCTCTGTTGATTCACTTAAAATTGATTCCCACAGTGGTGAATGATGTTCTTCTGCCCTTAACTTAAATTAGTACTGCCAGTTTTGATCCATGAAACATAATCAGTCCAAATTTTGCTTCCATAAAAGGGATATTTGCTTTTTAAAACACTGAAATAAAAAGGAATTCAACAATTTGATGCTTTCTTCTCAGACTTCGCAACAAGTTCTCCAACTGAAACTGTTGCATTGCAGCATTACATCACAGCACGTCCATCAAGTTTATAACTAGTCACAAAGTCCACATAAAAAGGGAAAGAGGGATGACGGAGCTGCACCTTTAACCAAGAGCCTTCTAAAGATCTGATGAAGACAATGACATGATAACATTCAGCACATTAAACAAAAAACTTGGTTCTATTATTATGCTTACATCACCAACTCTGATCTATTATCTACAGTATTTCAGATGCATGCAAAGAATTCTGTGTTTCATAAAACAAGACCCTCAATCCTGGTGCATGAGGGCCCTGAATCAGCTGTCCCTGCTGGAGACCTGATTCAGCTTCACATCAAGCTCTGCTCAAGTGTAATTATCCATTTATTTGAGTCAGGGGGGCTGCAGCTGAGAAACTTCTTAAACCTGCAGACCACCAACCATGGAGGACCAGGACCGAGGATCCAAGATTTAGTCCTTTGAAGGAACTTTGATATCTGAACTTTGAGATGTGATTTCATAGCATCCTACAAATGGCACCAGTTAGACATCCACTGTTCTGAGAAGCATGTGGATCTGCTTGTAAACATACAGTACAGTATGTCCCTCACAGGCATGATTTCAGGGCAAGTATTCTTTATAAATCTGAGTAATTTTGATTCATTTTTTTTTACGTTAGAAGTGAAGGTTATTTAGTTTTCTTTCACTGAGGAGGCAGCTTTATCCATTTTATTTAGACAAAAAGCTACTGATGCATTATTTGTTATGCTTTATTTTAAAGAAGGGACCATTCATATCCACCTGCTTAGACAGATCATTTACTCCTTGCTTCATGGTAAATGGTAGTGAAGGTCCAGAGTTTTTAGAACCAAACCTGCTTTCATGGTCTGATGGATTTTGTTCTGTTGGGTTAGTCTTAGTTCTATTATTCTATTTCCTTGTAGTTCACTTCCTGTTCCTGTTATACCTCCTTCTCAGTCGTTGCTTCTTGTCACTCAGTCCATCTTCTGGTTGGTTTCCTCTCTTATCTATCAGTTCTTTGTCACCAATGCTTGTCTTTCCTGAGCAACGCTTCCTGTTTGTTTTCACCGAAAGCCTCAGTTAATTTCTCCAGCTGTTCCCCACGGATCAAAACACTGTTAACTGGATTCTCAGCTAACATTTGCGTTGAAAAAGTGAAGCTGCAAATGTTAAATCTATTAATGTGACCAACATTTTTGAATATCCAAAGGTTGTAAATGATAATTACAATGAAACTTCAGTGGATCAAGTCAAATCAGAAATCCCTATTCCTGTTTCATGTCTCCCCTTCCCACCATCAGCATCCTCAAGCTAACAGACCTTCATCACAAAAAATAGAAAAAGAAGGACAGAGAGACAAGAGGGGCGGGGGTTAGTTTCACCATGAAGGTGCCACTCCATCTGCAGAGCCACAGCAGCCTCATTTTCCTGGGTACATCACACAGACGGCTGATTGTGAAAGATGATGCACTCACACCCCGCTAACAGGTTCACACAAACCCAGATGCTTAAGCCACCTTGGGCTAATTCAATTCCACTGCCATTCCAGAGGTAATAGAGTGTGCCAATACCTCCTTTTGCAGTAGCATAGCATGGAAAAAGTGGGTCGAAAAGGGTGGGGCAAGCTAATTGTGGTCAGCCTAACACCTCAGTGATTTAACAGAGTCATCCTCGTGCTACATTTTGTTTGGAGACCCGACCTACACGTATTCATCTTCAGTAAGACACTGAATGAATAAAGTGGTGCACGTATGACAGCTAAGGTGTATAAATTACCTCTCTTAATGGAGTCTGTTCGCCACATTTGCTAAATGTTCAGACTGCAGTGGAGGTCAGTGGCGTTTCATCTTCAAGCTTCCATTTCTCCGCAAACAGATCTCTTTACTCGAGACATAGAAACTGACATTTGTTCCTTCTTCTTGCTTTTAGAGGGAAATATTCTTTCAGTTAACATATATTAGTATCAACTAAGGTACATGGTATACTCTAGTTTAACTAAAACATCCAATTTAAAAGTTCTGAAATGTTTCCTGTAATTCACAGCAGATATAAATCCTTTCCCTGCTGGTATCAAGGTGAGGCATTGGACATAACATTTCAAGTCTTTCAAGACTGTAAAATAAATGAAGGAAAAAAAAGTACGACCTGAGGTTGAGGCGTATGTTTAAAATACCTTAGTGAATCTGTTCACTCATCCCATCAGGGTGAGGGTGTAACTTTGTCCCTCCTTTAGGACTTTAGCATTTATGCATTTGCATGTGGAGCCCAGAAGGAGAAAACCCTGGAAGGTGAAGTCAGCACTTTCTCTGCATACTCAAAATACTGAATCAAAATTGCCCTTTTTTTTGTTAAAAAGCCCTGCTGTTTTCTCCCAAAAAGATGAAGAGTTTGTTATTGCAAACCACTTCAGTGGAGGGGAACAAGCTGAAATTGCAGAAATGCAATCTACTGAGGAGGACTGAAATGGTCCACAAGTGGACGGCGAGCCTCTCCTGCACTAATCGTCTCTGTTCCTCTCATATACTCAGACTGACCGGCAGTGCATTTCGACTCAGCTGCGCCTGTCCGTTCTCCAGAACCACATACAAACACTCATCTTTGGACACAACAGAGCCTCACAAACCTGCCATGAAATTGCTTTTCAATATGAACGCAACAGTTTTATTACAGGAAGAACAAATCACATGCAGTCTGAAAAAGAATCTAAAAATAGATCTGACATGTTCTTTATAAAGACGTGTGCAGACGACACCATCACTGTAATATGTACGCCTCTTTAAGACTTGTTTGCAATGCAAAATTGGAAAAATGGCGAGAAATTCAAACATTTTAATGACTATTTTTATCCATAAAGTCCATCATTTCTTGTTTGACAGGATTTGAAGACCTGATGTATAGTTTTACTTCTGTATTTCTGTAGTAATAAGACTAAGGACCTGCCAATTCATTGTATTGTATAACACAAACCTTCTTTCAACCTTTTGATACACAGTTAGTACTGTAGTCCACTGAATTAGATGGATGAACAAATAACTTTTACAGTGAAGATATTTACTCTAAGCTGCTTTTTAACTCCACATGTGGGTACAGAAAGAGGTCATCATCAAGGATTGTGTGCACAGTAGTAAATTTAGATTTGAAGAAATGCAAGAGAAAGCTTCATGCATTAGCCATGTACACATATTTGTAACTAGCAGTAGTTCTCAGTTCAGACTCTCAGCCTCCTGCCAGATGGGAGGAGGTATCAGAAATGTGTATTCTGGAGCATTAATACCAATATCATACCAGTATGTGTAAATGTCAGAATAGCTGCATCATGCAAATTTAAACCTTATCATTTTTTGGTTTGTGAATAATTAATACAACAGGCCTATTTTTGATAATAAAATGCAATGAAACTATTTTGTGGTTCTTTTACTGCAGTAAAATAGCTACTGAGAGTTCAAATAGAGAGAGATGTCATTGTCTCTACATATTCCATATGCATATCCGAAAAGGAGAGGAAGTATAAACTTATTTTATCCTTCTCCACTCTTAATAAATTAATATGGAGTATAATAATATCAACAACAATATCCTTTATATAATTATACATAACATACACACAGAATCAAACACTAAAATACATCAATGTCCCTCATGTTAAACATGTTAAATGACAAGAATCTTGAATCCGTTCAAGCATCGTTCCCTCTTTTTTTTTCTCATGTTGGTTTTCTTCATAGGAATATCGCCAAAACCTGTGTCAGTCATGTGCATCCCAGTCTCCAGTGGAAATGATGAACCTATTTTACTCAAGCTGCACATCTTTTAAATAATCTGACTCTGAAAGCTGTTAACTTCCAGAAACCAGCAGAAAATTGACCTTGTTTCAGGTTGATGTGTGTCTCAATTGCACATGTATGGTATTCCAGTACAAGTATCTAATGGCAACTTAAAAGCCAAATACATGACCCCAAAAAGCACAAAGATCATAATTGTTTCATCCAGGCAAAGTGACATTGATGAACATGGAAGTGGCAAATGCTTCCTCCCCTTAAATGAAGAGGAAAATTATTTTGTAAGGTACATTTCCCAGCAGCAAAAGCCTTCTGTGTTTGTCACATGAAACAAATTTCCACATCCTCATCCATCATGACTATCAACCACAAAAATGCAATGGAATTTCACTATAAATCAAATATGTGTGATTGAAATCCTTGTTTGCTGCTGTTGTGCAGAAAAGAGTGGCAGGTCTATCATTTACAGCCAGATTAGTCAATGGGATTAGTCACGATAAAGAAGAGGCTCCACAAAACCCCCCAAGCCATCCATTAACTCCATGTAACCCACTATGGCTCAATTAATTGGCTGTTTAGGGGAAGAAAAAAAGAGAGAGAGAGCGTAGTCTTTAAATGAGAAACATTTCCCGCCTCAGACTAAATCTAAAGCTTGTGATTTGCTGTCAGACAATGTCTGCTCTTTTTTAAACTCACATTTCATTTAAATCATAGCTAATCATTCCATCCGGTTAGCAGGGCCGTCATACGTGGACAACAAACCACTTGTTAAATTTTTCTTTTCTGTGCAAATTAGACATTAGTGCTGTCTGACCTTGAGTCAACAGCTGCTTCTTTTCCCTTCATGTTAAATCTGTATAAATCATGATGCTGTGCAGAGCTCAGGGTGATCATTTCCTGCAAAAATGATGCAGTGCTTTTAAAATAAAACGTCTGAGCAGCGCTGATCGAGATTATAGCTGCACACATGCTGTAAAATCATCAATTGCCACGAGTCTGTTCTTATTGATCCTACAGCAGGGCATCATGGGAAAGAACACGGGAACAACCAACTGAGGTTAATGTACTTGCATTCCAACCTGCTGGGTATGAGTCAATACATCACTGTCTATTGACTGCACATCACGCAAACATGCAGCATGTACCTATTTCTGCCGTTTTCTCTCACACGTTCTGGCAAGTCTGAGTTTTACATTATGTAGATGAGTACAGGTTTGAATGAAAGATTGGCAACTTACCGTTTCAAATAAACTGTCAAAACAAGCAAAAACATGCAATGTAACAGAAACAAATAAAACCAAATAAAACCAGTGTTCAAAATCAAACTTCTTGTACAGAATTGGCTGCAACATCGCAGAACTTCTTGATTTTCAGCTCACAATTAAACTATTTAATTGTTTTACTGAGTTTTTTAAACCACCATAACTGTGTAACTGTCATCCACAGCAGACTGGACAATCTGTCCCATCAGACTTTTCTGTCAAGACTTTGCTGGAAACATGACATCAGATTAATACTTGCATTCCTACATAAATATTTGATGATTAAAAGACATATCAGCTTTTTCATTCAAACCTTAATGTTTATAGGAAAGATTCCCAACTTCAGTTTTCCTCAGATTTGCAAAACATCACAATGAGATCAATCTTAAAATTGTACTGAGCTATTTGTTGTTGAGCTCTTGTTTGTGGCACACCCATGTGAAGGATCACAGGAAAAAAAAGTTTCCCTTTTTGTAATAACGATATTAATTGTATAAAAACATTGTAATGAAGCTGAAATGACTCAAAATAACAAATAACAGAAACTACTTGATCATTTTGTCAAACTTAATGGCTGAGTTTGAGGCAATTAGAATTCAGGATGATGTGTGACCCAAACAGAGCTGGCTTATCAAATCCACAAAATAATGCCCCCTTTCATAACAGTATGGGTCGGTGACCTGAAACAAGCTGGCCTTTGACTGACAGAACCTGCTAAGTGGTCCGAGTGTCAGAGAAAGCTACTGTTTAGGTGACTTTCAGACATTTTCCTGTGATTGTCTACGCTCTGGTTGCTCTTTGTGTTGTAGTCTAAAGGTCAGTGGAGCTGCTGTGTGTGTGCTTTCAGTGCTTGCTGTGGTGCAGATAAGTGGTGAGAATTATTCGTCTTGCTGCCATTTGTACAAAAACATGTTTTGCGACAAGATCAGCTCCACGTATCTTAAATCAGACTTTAAGACGATACCGACTGTACATTCAGGTTAAATAGAAAATATCACAACAGCCTTCAAGTCTTTGGATCTTTTCTACAACAATTATTCGTATAGGTCTTTTCTTATTTATCTGGGGTTGTATGGGTATTCTCATTCACCAGTTTCAGGCCAAGCTCTTCTCTACATGTCCACATGCTGATACAAGTCCCTATTCTTTTTGAGAATCTTCTTAGTGAAAAAGGTAAATGCCCACTTTAAATTGAAATGCTATCATGTCATTAAACATTTAGCAATTATGTACAACTCAACTGGAAGTTTGAGCTGACTTGATGTTTTTTCTATTTTTAAAATCTATCCTCAGGTTGAACACAAATGTTCATATAATTTTATCAAGTAGTTTCAAGAAAGACGCCCCCCAGGTCCAGGTAGAGGTCCTGCAGCCTTTTCCAGCCGTTTTTTGAAACAAATCCAGAATTAATATGGAGGATTTATTTATTGTTTACAGATGGTAGTTAGCTGGACTGAGACTTTTTGGTTACTTACAGTAACTTTGTTTCCATTTTATTTTGTTTTCATTAAAAGGTAGAAATAAGTCAAACTTAAAGCCTATAGGGAGTTTTTAATGGAATTTTACCCTTTTATAGTGTTGGGTATGGTAATTTTTTTTTTTTTTACAATAAATCAGACCAATGAATATCTAATGGTGACATCTTGAGTAGTACAATGGAATTTTGAAAAAAGTTGCTTTATTCATTAGTTCTGCAACTGTCCAGTGCCCACAGTGCTGATCACCTGCCAGTCGTTCCATTTTCTGAAAATTATTCACTCTTTGGTTTAAATAAAGACAAGCCATCACAAAACTCCATACAGCCACCTCTCATCAGGTCAGCTTAGAAATTGTTCCACTGCTGTGTTGTAGCTCGCCAGTATGGCATATGCTAGTCAGCCATACAGAGATAAAAGCCAACACCCTCCGTTTCTGGGCATATGCTGCTCTGCTGTTTTAGAAGGCAACACCTTTCCCACCGAACAACAGCAAAGCTTAGGAAGCACAAGGCCTCACCTCATCTCATGTCTTCCATTAGAAGATCCAACCACGCAGCACAGAACTGACACACTCAGGTTTAAATATTTTCTGATGGGTACAAAAAAAAAAAAGAACTTCAGACAGACAGACCAAGATCCCCTGTCGTGCTGATTGTAAACATCCTCCACTCTTCCACACTCACTTGTTGCCTAAATACACACAAACGCTTTGATTTGGCACAGCCGTTTCCTTTACCGAGCCATCAAATACCTAATTTAAACACCAGAAAGACTGTTTCCCTCCTCTGTCTGCTGGATCCTCTGTGCTGCTCCCCTTTTCTATGCTAATGCACAAACACACAGTGCTTTGTCACAAGTTTACCTCGACTTTCTGAGCGCAAACACCAGGCTGAACAAAGCAGAACACACTCATCCTAGATGAGATAGCTTGATGCTATCTGTGCATGTGCACTGCATGGGCGCTTGTGCAGGGATAAAAAGGGGATCAGACAAGTATGAGTGCTCGCACTGGCGTGTGTCTTGTGTTTTTTTTAACCGGCGTCCTGGTTCATCCGTCTCTGGAGACACTCCACGCTAATCTATCATTCGACAAGTTCATTAGTGTGTGTGTGTGTGTGTGTGTGTTTGTGTGTGTTGTGTTGGATTCATCAGGCATCTCTTGGGAATCAACATTAAGCACTGCATCAGCTCGCCATATGCTGAGATCAGGAAGAAGAGCATCAATTAACAGACTTGTGATCCTGTACTGTACCATAAAGCTAAAATACAGTGTGGGGTAAATATGGATGCAATCACATGGAGCTCTAACAGCTAAGAGAAGCTTTGAAATGGAGGTCAGACTGGAAAATGACAACATGAAAATGACCTGAAGAAACAAATATCCTGATGACCAGTATTGTACCGGGATGTCATCTCTGTCCTGTCCTAGGTGTGGCCCGCATGAACTGTGCTGTCCACAAGGGTCTTATCCGTCTCTATGTTGCCAGACCCATATTCAAAGAGTCCCAGTCCAACTAGAGTCTAACAGAGCATTTATTACAGAAGTAAGATTACACGGTACAAACTAACAGGCCGGGGGACGGCTGAGGAGAGCTCCCTCTACTTCCTTCCCCAGTAATTTATAGCACATTGAACTCCACCTTCCAGACCCCATGACCATCGGCTTATTGGTTATTTTCCACAACACCAGCTACTGTATTTAAAGTTATCATTTGCTTCAGTTTGGCTTTTTTAGGCAGGAGGATGAAATATGGCTGTTTTTTGTGCAACTAAGAGCCAAGTTAGCTTTTCAAATTGCTTGCAGTCTTTTTATGGCAGATATTTACTTTCAGCTTGGATGTGGATAGAAGAACTTTCTAAAATTTTAAAGGACTGCTTTTTCAGTTAATTCACTGCTCATGAACATAAAAGCTAGCTTGTTTTTGGCGGGATGGTGTCCCGCTCAACCTTCCTGTCATGTTTTATAAGATTCACACACATTTGCATATTTTTTATTGTCTTCCCTTCGGGTTCTGTTAATGTCCGGTAGATGTTTGGGCCGTTTGTGGTGGAGCTGATGGTGTGTGGATAAGCTGCTGGTTGGGATCGATTTTCTGGTGGCGTTTGTAAATGCTGTTAGCATGGCGTGCAAAGAGTGTCTGGTTGCTGGTGTCAGCATGGCTCTAATCAGCTGTTGGCAGGCAGATGAGCCGGCGGTCTCTCCCTGCGGCGGCACCCTGGGTCGAAAGCCGGTTTGAAGTTTAATGATGCCAGCTGCCAGCTCAACCAGGCTGTGAGCGCTAATGAGCTGGCACTAGCGGCAGACCAGGCCACAGCGGCGGCACCTGGAAATGTAGCACACGTTTCAGAGGGGCGGGGCTCCGACGGGGCTGTTGAGGGGCCTGATGGAGACCCAGGATGGAACTGAGAGGCCCGCATCTCTTTGAAGAGCGCCCCAATTTCCATATTTCATTACACACTGCTGACTGACAAGGCCCTGCCAGATGTTCTATTTTCAGCTATTTAAATTTTGACCTGCTTTCCTTCCAGGGAGACAAAAAAAGGAAGATGTCTTCTAAAAACAGATGCCAGGGATAATAAGAAGTTGGATCTGGTGTGTTTGCTAGTTTTTTTACCATTTTTTGTGTCTTTCTATTAAAGCAGAGCCCGGATAAAACAATCACATTAATCACACTTTAAATTTCTCATCTTTTGTTGCTACTGCAATAGCTGTCTATCCTAAGGGCTTCGCTGTCTTGTTCAAGGATGAGACTCATTGGCTGTTTCAGGGATCAAACTGAGGACCTTGTATTTATGAGATAGTCTCTAACCATCCAGCCCGTCCAGCACTGAATTGGCTCCAAAGTGAGTGATGCCCGCTCTGAACACGACATAAAGCATGTTCGCACTGTGTCTCTGTCCCTGAGATATCGGAAATGATTAATTCCTGTGGTATTCCTCTTGAAATGGCTCTTAAATTGCAACATCCATACACAATCCCTCATGCAAAGATACATCGACAACCCTGACCTTTTTGTGTATCTGTTGCAAATGCACTTTGTCATCCTCTGTGAGCAGGCTCAAGGATCAATATGATTTTGTTGGAATAAAACTCCAGCAGCAATTTCTCTGTCTGCTGGAAGTGCATGTCTGTGTCTAAGTCCGTGTATTGCTTTCATGGACATAATACAAACTCCTGAGAGAGGAAGGAGGAGGAAAATGGAAGGGGAAACCAAGCAGGGTGAGACAGCTGGAATCAGTCCGAGTTCAACAACTGACATAAAATGAAAGAGAATATCTCTGCTAAAATCAAGAAAATTTTCACTCATTTCAAAGCAAAATTCACAACAGGGAAAGTAAAGCAGTTTATTGCTTCAGTAATGCATCTATATTAGTATGATTGTGTCAAAGCAAATAAAAACAGAGGCGATTGAGAAATAACCAAAGCATTACAAAGGCAATGCGGATACGGGAAAAAAGTAGATAAAATCTATTGCTTTAATTTATTCTCTTGGGTTTGATTTTCTTTTTCTTTCTCTACATACTTTTGTGTGAAATATCTGAACAAATTTATTGCCTGGAGGAAGATGGTTTTATTCATGAACATTGCAGAGGCTTTACTTCTATAAACAGCATATTTATGGTAATTTTACAGGTTTGACAGAATTATCTGCAAGTTTGAGGAGATCAAATCTGGCAAAGACATTTCTCAGCGTATAAATATACTACTGTAATATCAGGCTTAAACTATTAACTGGAACATTTTCTGGTTTGATGTCTTGATGGATGTCAAGTGCTTCCCACTCTTGTGAGGTTTAGATCTGCAGTTTGCCCCACTTGAAATGGCTCCTTGTTTCAGAAGATTGGGTTGGACTTCACTCCAAGACCAAGATTAAGCTTTCTTTTCTTTTCTTTTCTTTTATTGAAAGTCTTCATGGCCAAATTACAGGTGAAAAACCTTAAAAATGCAGACACAAATAGAAGTTTAACAAAATATACCCAAAACCAAAATCAAACAATGCAT
>JAVQJG010058776.1:0-11273 GCA_036024015.1 Craterocephalus amniculus | reverse complement strand
ATGAAATCCCTTTACATTAAAATAAATCATTTACTGTAACGATTGATTAGAAGTAAAGTTACATGCCATTTTAAGTGACTGTCTTTATGCGACAAGACTTCTGTCAGTGACTGTATATATATATATATATATTTTTTTTTTTTGTATGCATGTATGTATAAATTCTCTTAATGCTTTTATAGTATACTTAAAAACAAATAACCTTAATTAAAAGTCAAATAAAATTAGGAACAAGCAAAGTTTTTCTTTTTGAGCCTGTAGGTCTGTGGATTGGACATAACAGATAAATATGTTACTCACTCTCCCTTCCTACGTACCTACACGTTTCTCATAATTAGAAGGCTGATGAGTCTTGAGACGTGAATCACTCCAGACTCCAATCAGAGCTGTAGACTGATTATTTTGTTTTCTTTCATCACATACTCACATTGCACATTCTGTTTTTTAGGCCCGAACAACTTTAAAACAATAAATCAATACTACGTAAATATTTTTCCAGGAACTGTTTCCTGACCCACCCACAAGTTCTTCTTTCACACAAACAACTGTACATGGTGCAAGTTTCCACGGTCTGCTTTTATAATAAAGAAAACTCATCTTCACTTCACGCTTTTAACCAACTCTCAAGCAAATGAAGAATTACATGGCTCTTTTTTTCTTTAACCAGATGCCTCCTGCACAGGCCTCTGAGAGATCCTGCCAACATTTAACGGACATGCTGAAGAAGAAGCAGGAGCAGGTGAAAGGTCCTGAGGGAAGCTCCCCGCTCCTGCTTTACATTCAGAGACGCAACAGAAGGATCAGCTTCTGTTGCGTCTTCGAATGCTGCTTCCTGGCAGCCGACCAGACTCTTGGACAGCTGGCAGCGTGGACGTGTCTCAAGTCCCCCACTTCTCCCACACTGCATTTAGCGCACAATACAGCAGTGTGTCAGTGTAATCTCCCAATTGGCAGTGCCAGAATAGTGTGAACATCAGAAGCATGGGTCTCAGGAGGAGTGGACTTATCCACAGCTGATGCCAGAGCGGAAAGAAAACACAAATCTGACAAGACACATTGCATTTTCCCCTGAGGGAGGGCCACGGGTCCTTAAGTCTGCTGGATGCCGGTTAAAAGGGCTTGAAAGAGGGAGGCGGAGTCGTCCTTCTGCAAGCTGTAACAACGGTGTGCAATGCTACCCTCTACTGCTGCAGAGCATCAACCACAAGGCTGCAGCTACACTGGATTTTACCAGGCAACAAAAGTCAAATAAGTAACTGATGGATGGTTAACTGGAACTTCATTATTAACTTGTACCCTTTTTTTTTTTTTTTTTAGGGAAAATGGGTTAAATTCCCCTGGATTATTGTTAATTCATTCCACATAGGTTACCAGCTATGGTATTATTATTATAGAGTATTATACGTTCATGCTTGTTGATCTTATGGCCTTATTGTTTTTAAGTCTAACTGATCTTCATTTTTACCTTTTTTTTTTTTAAATTCCTTTTGTGATGACAATTATAGAAATACAGGACAGGTCATATGAAATCATGTGGATTATGCAGTATATATATAAAAATATGTATTTATGTATGTATGTATATACTTTGACTCTAACATTGGGTTTAATAGAATATTTCTAGTAGCTGTAACTTAATTTTAACCAAGTTGTTAGTATTACTAATCTTAAATAAGTTCTACAAACTCAGTAGGGCAAACTGTTGCAAAAGTTGAACCAACTTAATTGGTTTAAGTTGAGGAAGAATGGAGGAACAGGATTTCCCACAATGCTTCACTTTGATTAAAAACCAATCAGAGAGAATTCACTGTATGAAACCTGAACTATCACTTATACCTTGGTAAATTAGTAATAGTTGAAATTGCACAAAACTTTTTAAAGGACTTCTTGTTTTTCCTCCTTCCAGGTCTGCACTTAACAGACAGAAAAAAACATGTTCTGGTCTCCATGTTGAATCTGCAATAAACAGCATTCAGCTTAGTTTTAGTGTATAAACATGTTCCTGCTCATCCCTGTTTACTGCAGTGTAACAGAGATGAAAGGGTCCGACAATAGTTACAGCAGAAGCTCCGCCCCGGTTAGGTCTTGTTGCAAATCAAGTCACATTTTCAGTTAATCAATTACTTTAAATAAGACGACATTTCCTGAAGCATTGCTTCTAATTTATATGAAATTAATCTAAATAAGTTCCTTCCACAACCTCATGAACATCCAGTAAAATCTAACTGATGAAGTTGAGAAAAGTTCAACAAACTAAAAATATTCTGGTTAACTGAACTCAGTTCACTTAACTTGACAAAACTTATTTTTTTCAAGGCAATGAGTTTGCTTTTTTTTTTTTTTAAGTAGCCAGAACTACATATAACTTACAGTATACACATAACGGGGTCTGAAGCAGCGGTCTTTCTGTGTGGAGTTTGCATGTTCTTCCCATGTATGTGTGGGTTCTCCAGCTTCCTCCGACTGTCCAAAGACATGCAGGTTAATTGGCCACTTTAAATTCTCCCTAGGAGTGTGTGTGTGTGTGTGTGAGTGGTTGTCTGTCTCTCTGTGATGGACTGTTACCTGTCCAGGGTGTACCTGCCTCTCACTGATAATATTTGGGACAGACTCCAGCCCGCCCACGACCCGGCGTTAGATTAAGCTGTAAGGAAAATAGATGGATGGAGTCCTGGGCATGTGTGTGTTTGTGAGAGAGATGAGTAGGCTCAACTGTGTGTTTAAATAGTTATTCTATATATTTATATGCAAACACTTGTTTTCATTGTGTAAATAATTGCTTCTGTTGCTTCTGTATGAAACGTAATTTCTAATTAAAAATTAGGTTGATTGAAAAAACTGTTAAAGATTATTGATCTAAGATTTGGGATGAAGTATGGGGACACGGTCACATGAACTGCATGCACTGTCTGTAGCCCTTCAAAATCTGAAGTCTCTATTCAGCCTTTTTAAAAAATGTAAAAATAGTAATTTATACAAATAAATTTAGCATATTTTTACTGTTTATTTCTGTTCAACATGTCAACATTTTTTGTGTGCAAAAAGTGTCCACCAGGGGGTAGACGACATGTATCAGCTTGTGTACAGCAGAGATTTGAGACACATTTTTACCAAAAAGTGATGCAAAAGATCTTAGAAACTGTAAAAATTAAGTATGATAAATATCCTACATATCAAAAAGACATAAAGTAGTAAACCAACAGATACAGAGATGGTTTGTGAAGCTGGATCAAATTTAGCCTTTTCAACGAACCAGCCTTCCATGCACATCTCTCATGTACCATATTTTGTGCAAAATTTGAAAAAAGAGGAGTTGAATATCATTATAAAGCAAGAATAAAACTAGTTTTAGTTCCCACTAGCAGAGGTAAAAGAGATTGTAACACATATGGATGCCAACAAGTTCAAGTTTATAATGTCACTTATGTCACTAGCGTCACATTATAATTAGAGTATGACTGAAATAATAAAATATTAATTTTACATTAAATTATTCTTAGTTTGATCAGTTTAAAAACGTTTATAAAGTAAAACACTCAACTTTTCTTTAGGAAAATGTTTTATCCAGATGGACAGCTCAAATTTAAAAAAATGTATTTAAAAAAATATTTTAATATTTTAAAATATTTATTGCAAAAAAAAAAGCAGAATATGTGCAGGTGGATGAAATATCCTGCCCTCTCAGACATTAGCCCCCTGTGGTCTGGATTATGACCAGCAGGGGGAGCCATTCTCCAGCATCGGACCTGTAACGTCATGGGTTGAAACTCCTCACATATGGTCAGTTCAGCCTGGGAGGAAACACAAAAGGAACCTTATGAGCAAACTGCACCTTGCAGGCAGCTGCGTATTGGTTTTCCAAAACAGGAAAACAAAAATGTTTCACAAAACAACATTTTAAATTTTGGAAAGCTGTTCCTGGGCTTGGTCCCCCCCCCCCACCCCCACCACCACCATCCAGAGAAGGTCACTTCACCTAGTAGTTATTAACATGATGTTTCTGTGTTTTCTCAATGACAGGAAGGGGCTATCTCATAGGAAGTGGAAGTAGGAGCGTCCCTCTCTCTCTCCCTCACACATACACACCCTCCCTCCACGGCCATCCACTCGCCTGCCCATCCTGTAGCTGGGAGCTTTGTGAGCCAGGAACACCCCCGTTTTGCTAGTCCATGGCTGCCTGCTAGTATTTTGGTAATCGTCATCCTCTCTGACCTGCTGGCCCGATCCTGGCGCCAGGAGTCTCTACGCCTCCCCTCCGCACCCCCCTAGCCGCCTACCCCCGACCCCACGGATAATTCAGACCAGCTGTTGCAAGGTGCCTTGCTTACTCCCACCCACTACATACTCACACTTGCCTCTGCTACAGCCTTGAGATGGTCTCGTGGGCTTTTTGGGCCTCTCAGGCTTTGCATGGGGTCATAAAACAAACGCAAGTCAATCACAATCCTGAATTCTGCTGCGCAACAAATCAGCACCGTGTCTGGATTTGATGTTGTCCCACATTTTCAGCTGGTTTCGTCCTCTGGCTCAGACTTAAATGCTGATATTGACTTTCTTGGTTTTTCACCGCTGGCACTGGCCTGGATTTTCTCCCACTCCTCCGACTGCTCAGCCTTAATGATCTGGAATGTGTGTCACTGTGAAACGAGAATCCGAGGCAGAATTGAGTTTTGCAGCGATGTGGCTCGGCAGAGCTATCTCTTCATTGGAGTCACATGAAGACCATGTGCGTCCTCCATGATCAAGTGATACTGAGAGGAGATTGAGAGTTAGTGCCAAGGAACGTTTGACGAAACGAACGAGAAATAAAAAGGCCTCAAATAACTGCAGATCATCACCGTCCCGTGTTAAATATGAAGTGGAAGAAATGTGCTTCTCCTTTCGTACGGCTGAGTGTTTTTGGCATTTGGGGCTCTGTGTAAAGCAAGGTGCCTCTCTGTCTACGGCCTAACCACAGCGGGACTCTGGACCGAGCTGGAGGGGAACCCCAAGCTTTTTGATCCTCGCTCCTCAACCCCCAGCGCCGCTGAGTAAGGGCTGAACTGCATGCGTGTATATTAGTGTGACAGGGGTTTGGATTGTTTGCCGGCGGTGCGGTTGCCTCGTAGAACAGCGGCGGATGGTTGTCAGAAACAGAGGCCCGATAGAAGTGGGCGGGGGGGCTGGTACAAAGAGCTGCTCTGGTGGAACTATGGAGGAAAATAGTTCATGCTGCATTGGGATTTCCTGCCTTTGCCCTGGCTAACCCACCACCACCACCCCCTCCTCTCTCTCGCCTGTCTTCCCGCTCTGTTCCTGACGCCCTTCAGCTGTATAGAAAGTCCTCGCGCAACATTTCAGCTTGAGATGATTGAAGCGGTTGAACTCTTGCGGGGTGATCGAGTCATTGTCACGCCAGACTTCTGCAATCAGGCTCCATTTTGTGTTTGGATAAGTTCTCACACTGGCCAGCAGGATAATTGACATAAGTCATCTGATCCCTTATCATCCGCAGCTGGAATACACATTGAGTGACAGCGGCCCCGCGATGAAAGGGCAGCCTCGTTGCTGCTCGTGTTCAATGTGGGAAGGACAGGTGTGTCTCCATTTGGCAGCTCCCAGACATATCGCATGGGTGTTAAAGAGGAGGTGGATGTGGGATATGGTGGTCTGGGCTTAAAACTTCTCTTCCAGAGCTTTGATGTAGAAGTGTCAGCGGCCGAACTGGGAGGAAGGGAGGAGGGGGGGGGGGGCATGTGTCACTCATTAGCAGTGTGGTGAGAGTGTGTTGGCTAGTGGAGCAGTGAGGAGAGGATGCTGTGAAAATGGCCGCTCATGGGTTGTTCCTGCTAATAAACCCTGAGGGTGGCGTCAAGAGCTGGGGGTGGGGATCTAAAAATAAACCCTTGGAGGAGAGCATTGCAGTTTGCTCTAATAACGGCCCATGATGTGCCGAGCATCGTTTCCATCGCTCTTTGTGGCACACACGTTCATGCTAAGCTGATAGCACAGGAAGTCGAATAGACGATCTCATTGAAAAGCTCCGCTGCCAGCATTCGCTGTCTTGGGAGAGAGGGGAAATGGAAACCAGATGTCTGAGATCCACCGTGAATATGTCAAAGCTCTAAGACTATGTCAGTTCCTCCTTGTCCCATTGGTGGACAGAAACGTTTCTGCGCTGTCATCAGTTCTGTCTGTAATACTCCCTCCCTGCGGACGTCCCGCTCAGCCTTGGCTGCAGCTTAGACTCGGAGACTCTGGGAAAAGGGCTTCGCTGGTCCAGAAGATGATCATTTTCTGTATTCCTTAGGTTTCAGACCTCACCACATTCCTCAAATTTCGGGGTAACTTCCCATATCCCAGGGCTCAGCCGGGTGGCAAATCTCTCAGCACTCCTTTGTGGATAGATTGCTTTCTCTCGCTTGAGAAAATAACAAGCTATAGAGTAATGACTTAACAAGCATCAGGATAATGGCTTCAACATGTGCAGGACCGTGTGCGTGTGTCTGAGCGTGCACGGATCTTCCACTGTGCGCGTGCTTTGCTAGCTGGCCTGTGTGTGTCTATTGTTTGGGAACCGACTGTGCAGGATCAACTGTTTCTCTGTTGAGTTGGCGAAGTTGTTTCAGAGCTCGGGTGCAGGTCTGGAGGCTCGCGGTGTTTTGGGAACGAGAAGCCACTGGTGTGTCACAATGACAGGACAGCTTTGGGGGGGGTGGGGGGTATCAGTGGGAGGGTCGGGTGTTTTCCATCATAACCAGCTGCTGCTTCGGCCTCCCACACAGACAACAGCTTCTCAGTGCGAATGAACGGCTTCACCTACATCTTTCTGTTTGTATCCGAAGATGGTGGAAAAGCTGTAAGCTGATTAATAACATGACACCTGCTGTGTTTAGTCTGCGCACCAAGGGAAGATTGTTGCTCTTTACTTTCTCAAGCAGTGTTTTAATGCTATACATCTGTTTCCTGTAGACACTAACTCAAGTTTTAAACTTTACTTTGATCCTTCTTCGAACAAATGGGATGCTTTGGTCACGTCACGTCCTCACGGTGACGAAGGACACACTTCATTCGGCCCTTCCACCTTCTGACGTTGTTCATGGGAAATGACACGCTTACAGACAATAACATGACTCAATTAGCCAACCTGTTCCTGCCAATGATATGCTTTAGTGGCACAACTTTAGCACGATCCGGCTTGTCCAAACAAATAACCAACCCTTTCACACACATCTTTTTAATAAATCAAAACCTTGAGAAAAAAACAGAAGAAATCACTTTCCCAGCCACACTGGATGATGCTGTTTACACACAGTTACACGGACATGTCCCGACAGGCGGGTTACAGTACTCTACCTGTTTCATAACACTACTGCAAGGCCTCGGGCAGCATCTCAACGACGTTTTGCACCTTGTCTGGGAAAATATGCTCAGGTGCATTCCACCGGAGAAGCAGGTGGCAGTTCCTCTGATGTCAGGTGGAAAGGAAGCTTAAAGAACTGCTGTTTGGGTCATTTTTCACTTTACTTATGGGTTCAGTGGCAAAGCTAGACTTTTTAACATGAGGCGGGTACGCCTTTTTAGGGGGGAGGGGGTGCATATATTAATCAAATAAATGATACACTAGCTTTGTTCCATGACAGGTTTTTACAAAATCAAAACAATTTTTCTTAAATTTCAATAAAGTTCATGAAAACTATATCCAGAAAAGTATATCCAGCTAAGTTTATTGTTTTGGGTGCAGGATGTGGATCTGGATGTCATAGTCTGGGGATCAGTTCTGGTTTTAGGTCTTTGGTGGTGGTAGACTGGATCCTGGTGTTGCTAGCTCTGCGTTGGGCTACTAGTACTAATAATATGATAATAATAAAACATTTTTTTTATGCTCTTTACATTTCAGGAAAATCTCAGAGTGCTACAACAGGTAAAATCATTGTAACATACAGACAGAAAAACAAATCATTATAATACAGTAACATAGAAGGCAAAGCATAAAAGCAGTAAAAAATTTAATAAAAATAAAACAAAATTAGTCAAAAATGAAATAAAACTAAAACTAAATTAAATTAAATAAAATACTAAGTCTTGGATCTTTACTAAAAAGTCTTCCTCTACCGAACCAGACTTGTTCCAGGATCTGTTTTCCTCATTTTCATGCTGCAGTTACTCTAAAACCAGCTAGCATCATCGCTAGCCTCCTGTTTGAATAAATCTGTATCCTGTAACATTAGCTCAGAAAGCGTTAAGCTAATCTTTTAGCATCTTTGTAGTTTATTTTAAGCTCCAATGTGAAAGTCTTTATAAATTGAGTTGATGTGTAGTCCCTACATACACTACAAAAACTACAAACATGGTTTCCCCACATTAGCTTAAACCTAAGCTAATGCTAGATTAGCATAGCATTTGCTCACAACACTAACAAAAAAGTGAACTGTTTTATGATCTATAGATAAAGTGATCGTATACAGATATAAAACATGATATATGTCACATATTGATTAAAAAATAAAAATGCACCAATTATTTCAAAACCCCTTGTGCTGGTATATTAGGGCTTTTAACACGGCGTGTTCGGGCCCGGGATCGATCGTTCCTGAGTTGCGTTCACATACCAGTGCTTGAACCAGGCTCGGACACGCTTGGTAATGTCACAGCCAGAAAGCTAGGTGGCAGTGTGGAGGAAACTTAGCTCATAGTTAACAACTGAGGAAGCGACAAACCCTTACGTCTTCAGCCAAGCGACGGATCAGAAAATCAACCAAGCGGCAACCTCCCGCTAGAAAAAGTGATGCATATGCGGAAGTGCAAGAAATTGCAGTTCCCCCCTCCTCCACTAGGTGCTGCTGCTAAACAGAGCCAATCCCCATAAACTCTCATGGTAAAAACCCCAACTTTACAGCATAATTAAACATGTTTACAGCCTGGTTTAAAAAACATTTTAGGATTAAAATGTCAGGTTTACATTCATGACAACTGTGGGGGGAGTAAAAAAAATTCTAGCTCCTCCGTTTAGGTGTTATTTAATCCTAAAATTCCTCATATATCCAGGAAAACGAGGCCAAGAGTCGCACAACTGCGTTTTTTAGCCGTGCTTCGTAGCCTTCCTATATTGGCTGGTTAGCTCCCCTTAGCTCCTGTTAGCTCCTGTTAGCTTTGTTACCTCGTAGGTCAGAGTTTGGTGGGAGTCAATCGTCCCTCCCCACACCTCCTCGTCGGTCATTTTTTGGTTTTCTGGCAGTCACGGGACTCATGACAGTGGAAAGATGGCGAAGGAAGGAACCGCCCAAGGTGCATCATTTCAACTCATCAAAATCCTGCGGGTCACCTGGTTTCAGGGTTCGTCCGTTCATTTATCAGTCTATGATATCAACAAGGAAGCAAACTCGCCTTGTTACTTAGACTTGTTTTGTTCACTATGGATGAAGCCATTCAGTCACATTTTACATGTTAGCCTTTTTAAATCACTCCACAGTAATCGTTTTGCGCTCGCCACATTTGTTTACTGTGAGGCTAACAGTGTTGCTAATGCTAAACCTGCTGGTAGGGTCGAGTGTTGGTTTTATCAGTTCCGCTTGCAGCCCACGTTTCACGTCCAGCACAGCCCAGATTGCGTCACAAAGGAAAACATCCACATAAACCAGATTTGTGTTTCTTTTTCATATTTTTGCTTTCTTGATGAGGTTGATTTATATGCTGAACTCATTTCATGCACAATTTTCCATTTCACAAATTTAAACTCTCAAATATCTAACAAAACCGCATCCATACCCACCAGTTGATGCACTTTCTCCTGCGCCTCTGATCATATTCGTCCCCTTGGTGCCTTTTCTGGCAGCAAAGTTGTTTTTTTTGTGTAAGTAGGTAAAAAAATTTCTAAAACAGGATCAGAGTCAAGATTCGATGCAATTGTTGGTTTCCTCAGTGATTATTTGTTATGAACTGGTTTGTATGAATACTGATCGGATGCCAAACTGATTAAAACTGATGATGTTGTGAACTGGTGCTAACCGAACCGAAGAAAGAATCTGTGACTGGATGAGAGTATTTTTGACATGATGTAGGTCTTAATCCAAGATTAAGATTTTTATATGACATAGGGGCTAGATTAGCAACCATTGTGGAGGATTGCAGTGAGAAAATCAGCACAAGATTTATCTGATCGTCCACCAAATATAAAGATAAAGATGCTGTTTTCCTTCTAACTGTGTCTGTGTGGATAATATGCTGCTGTGTAAAGAAGGTTAAGTGTTCAGAGTTTAGGAGAAATATTAAACCAAAATAATAATGTATGAAAAGAGACTAAGGGGTTTTGTGGTGAGATGGTAGGACGGTAAACAAAGTGAACTTCATGCATTGTTGCTTTACTTGGGTCACATGCTTGTTTCAGCATTTATCCTCATTTTCGAGCCACCAGCAGTCTCTCTGCTTTTAGAGTTTGTTGCCTTTATTTGTAATTTTGAGTCGGAGTAAAGTGTGTTTTGGCTACGTTCGCATCTAGCAGACACACCACTCATCATGTTGGGGAGATGCCACACAAGAATTTGGGAGAAATGATTGTTAACAAAAAAAAAAGAAAGCTAGGTCAGGCTACTCTGAGAAGCTCTAGTTTCCCGCCCCAGGGTAAAAGTCAGGTTTATTTTCTCCCTCCATCTCCTCTCCAATCCCACCAGCTTCAGTGTGAGCCAATGCCCAGAAGGACACACAGGAAAAGCAGAGAGCTCAGGCGCCATCCACCCTTCTACTCCCCCCCCCCCCACTTCTTTCTCTCTATGCTTCTCACTGGCATCAAGTCCACAGCAACACATGTCTCTGATCAAGTCCAGCCTGCGTCATCAGTTAGTAAACTCCAGGCTCCAGGAAAACCAACAGAGAGCACATTCATAGCCGGCGACCCTGTGACTGAGTGTGTGATTCATTACTCTTTAATATGCACCCTTACCCCCATACCCTAACCCACCCCACCACTTCTCCCATCCAGCCTCCGGGCAGCTCCACAGCCTGATCAGATCCATCATTAGGCATACTTGTGGTGTTACCACTGCTGGTGTTATTTACCAGATGCAGGGTTTGCAGCTCGGCGCAGAGGAATCAGCTCTGCTTTCTGTCTGAATGATCTGTTCTTCCATCTTTTTTAGCAACACCCAGGAAGATCTTGCTGAGAGAAAAACTCCCACCTCACGTAGAAAAACCTCGCGGAGGCAGAAAAATACTAATGGATGGATGGATGGATGGATGGATGGATGGATGGATGATGGATGGATGGATGGATGGATGGATGGATGGATGGATGGATG